>UESW01001316.1:258688-290787 GCA_900491605.1 Calamus simplicifolius
ACGGCTAGTTTTTTTACCTAATCTTGGATAAAAGAAGAATCTATAAAAGGGGAGTCCATCCGTTTAAAAAAAACGATGAAAAAAATAGAGAGAAAACAAATTGAAAAAATCCGAGAAGTCTTGAGCAAGAAATCAAGAGGAAATAGTTAAAGTTCAAATCCATCAACTCCAAAAAGCTCAAAGAGAAATCCAAGGCATTCAAGTTCAAAATCGGAGGATTTTCCAAAAGAAGAAAAAGAGAGCCCAAAGCCCTATTTTTTCCCAACTTCTCATCTGCAATATTGTGAAGAATTCGAGCTGAGGCCTGATTCAACATCTCAAAAGAGAAGAGGAAAAGAAGAAAAGAAGAAAAGCTCAAATCAACTCTGCTTCAAATAGGCTTTTCTAACCTTATTTATTTATATTAAATATTTGCTCATTTGAGGAGCTGTTTGTTATTGTAAACTCTATTCTCATTCGTTTTTGCTAGTTCAATCAGGGGGACTGAATTAGTGGAGGTAGTATACCTCGG
The DNA here is from genome assembly GCA_900491605.1 of Calamus simplicifolius. Lineage (NCBI taxonomy): Eukaryota > Viridiplantae > Streptophyta > Magnoliopsida > Arecales > Arecaceae > Calamus > Calamus simplicifolius. Next base: position 259,200 of record UESW01001316.1, read on the forward strand.
GTCAAGCTAGATTAGCTTGGGTTTGGGTTTTGTGCTGGTGAGCCTAGAAAACTAGCTGGGTTCGTTGTGATCCGTGGGAAACAACAAGTTTTGAGTTGTGAGCTTGTAAAACAACTCGGCTGTAATCTAGTAGATTATAGTGTGGACCCAAGTGGTACTTGGGAGTGGACGTAGGTGTTGGATACACCGAACCACTATAAAATCCTTGTGTTTGGCGTGTTTTGATTCTCTCTCTATCTCTTTGTTTGTGGTTAATATTTATCATGCACTTAATCTTGTGTATTCCAAAGCCAATCGTTTTAAAAGGTTAAATTTTTTAAGAACCCAATTCACCCCCCCTCTTGGGTTGCCATCTGGGCCAACACGGTCATCCGTCCGGTCCGGTTTTATTATTAAAGCTAACTTTTCTATGACCCGGTGAAAACGGAAAACCCATTGAATCGGCCGGGTTTTGAAGAACCAGTTCAACCCCGGTTTTTAAACTTCTAGGTTTAAAAAATAAAGTTAGAGTTAGATTTTTTACGGTTTTTAAAACAGTCTGCCCCTTCATCTTCCTTCGTCCGCCGTTACCTCTACCTCTCCTCTCGAGTATGCTTCCTCTTTTTTTTTAATTTTTTTATCCCAATGCTTTTTCCTCTACTGTCTTTTGATTTTTTTTACTTTTTTCCCAACTTTGTACTTTATCTTATTCCTTGTTTTATGCTCTCTCTCTCTCTCTCTGTTTCTCTGTCCCTGGAAGAGCAAGAAGCCTTCGTCTATTGATTTCTTTTACTTTTTTTCTTTTGTCTTCTGATACTATCGGTTATATGGAAATAGAATGGAGGAAATAGACAAATAAGTTCTTGTGATTTCCTTTGCTTATAATACGTATGTGAGGAGGGAAAGATAAAACCGAAGAGCGAATGAAATGAGGAGGCAGAAGCACCGATAGAGATAGTTCCAGTGATCTTAACAAGTGGATTTAAGTTTTATGAGTTTTTATTTTTTAAGCTGATGCTTGCTATGTAAAAATATGCCTTCATAGACAACAACAAATAAATTTTTTATAGTTTAATATTTATTTTAATATTTTAATATTATTAAATTAAAAATTAATTATGACATCATCCGGTTCGACCAAACCGGTTTATCCGGTCGAACTGATTGACCCATGACCCAAATGTAAAGCGGTTCATTGTCCGGTCCGGTTTTCAAAACATTGTATTGGTATCTACATGAATCTGACTATAACATTGGAGCCGAAATGATCCTAAAACGTTTTCACAAGCCATGAGTTCTAAGGAATCAAACTTGTGGTACAATGCCATGAAGGACGAGATAGAATTTATGGCATCTAATCGAGTCTGGGATCTTGTTGAGTTGCCTGATGGTGTAAAAGCCATTGGATGTAAATGGGTCTTAAAATAAAAAAAGACTCACAAGGCAATATTGAAGATATAAAGCAAGACTCAACAATCAGAGGGAAGGAATCGACTACACGAGACATTTTCTCCTGTATCCAAAGAAAGATTCTCTCCGAATAATTATGGCATTGGTAGCTCATTTTGATTTTAAGTTATATCAAATGGATGTGAAAACTGCATTCCTTAATGGAGATTTAGAGGAAAGGTTTATATGAAACAGCCTGAAGGATTTTCCTCTAGTGATAGTGAGCATTTGGTTTGCAAGCTTAAGAAATCCATATATGGATTGAAACAAGCCTCACGTCAGTGGTATTTAAAATTTCATGATGTGATCTCTTCCTTTAGTTTTGAAGAGAACATCATGGATCAATATATATACCAGAAGGTTAGTGGGAGCAAAATTTATTTTTTGGTCCTATATATGGATGACATTCTACTTGCAACTAATGATAAAGGGTTGCTATATGAGGTGAAACAATTTCTCTCCAAAAATTTTGATATAAAGATATGAGTGAGGCATCTTATGTCATTGGCATTAAGATCCATAGAGAAAGATTTCGAGGCATTTTAGGATTGTCTCAAGAAACTTATATCAATAAAGTCTTGGAGAGATTTCAGATGAAAAATTATTCACCAAGTGTTGCACCTATAGTGAAGGGTGACAAGTTCGCTTTGAACCAGTGCCCTAAAAATGAACTTGAATGGGAACAGATGCACAACATTCCATATGCTTTAGCTGTTGGAAGCCTAATGTATGCTCAGGTTTGCACAAGACCTGACATTGCATTTGAAGTAGGAATGTTGAGAAGATATCAGAGTAATCCAGGTTTAGACCACTGGAGAGCTGCTAAAAAGGTCATGAGGCATCTTCAAGGGACCAAGGACTACATGCTCATGTATAGACGAACTGATCATTTGGAGATAAAGGGTTACTCAGGTGCTGGCTGCGTTGATTCTCGGAAATCAACATCACGATTTATATTTATGTTAGCTAGTGGAGCCATATCATGGAGGAGTGCAAAGCAAACTTTGACTGCTACCTCTACTATGGAAGCGGAGTTCATTGCTTGTTTTGAGGCTACATGGCAAGGTGTATGGTTGAAGAGTTTCATCTCAGGGCTTAGAATTGTTGACTCTATTGCTAGGCCAATTAAACTGTACTGTGACAATTCAACTATTGTATTTTTGGCTAAAAATCATAAAAGTGGTAGTCGAAGTAAACATATCGACATTAAGTATTTAGCCATAAGAGAACGTGTTAAAGAAAACAAAATGGTCATAGAACACGTTAGCACTAATTGATGATAGCTGATCCTTTGACTAAAAGCATGCTAATTAAGAATTTTAAGGATCATGTGGTACGAATGGAAGTTGGTTCCATGATATAATTACATGGATAACAATTTGTACAAATAAACTTATTTTAATTATTTATTTATTTCTCATTCAGGTGTACATATTATTTAACTTTCGAGAAATGACAAAATTTTCTTTTGGACTTTGAATAAACATATGGTTTATTCATTATGTTATGTTGTCACATTTGGAATAGTGGTAAAGAAATTGAATGCATTGTGATACATAGAAGATAATACTCAATATAGAGGACCTATCGCTATGATTCATGTATTTGGTTCTTGTTCAGTGTTGAGAATTATGGATTAAGATAAAATATGCGGACCAAGTGGGAGAATGTAGTATCCGTTTTGGTAGATAGTCATATTTTATTGCGATATAGCTTAATCGTTTGTAGATAATTCTCAACGATAGCCATCCATTAGTTAATGAGTGATAACGATATCTCTTTTGAAATTTGAAATTTAACCAAATGCCTACTTTGATGGGAGTAGGCGGTGGAAGGAAGTTAAGAAAATCTTTTTAAATAGAGATCCCTTCTAAGGTTTTTGAGAACATAATATCATACGAGAGAAAACCAGAAGAAAGCAGAGATATTGGGTCCCTGATCAATAGCATATCCTGAGGGCATACACCATCGTGTGCGATTGCTCATTGATTGAATTACTCAATCAAGATTCTCGAAAAGGTAGATCAAGATTAAGATCCTGAAGCTGATTCAGATCTTCAAGAGGTAGATCATAAACAATGGCGAAGGGTAATATATTGATTCTATCTATTATTTCTATATAATTTTTGTGTAGATCATTAATAGATTTCTAATAGAGATAACTTGTTCCTCGTCGACTAAGATAGATTTGAGTGCTAGGTTACCTTCTACCTATTGGTACGTGTCCTCTACTTTTCCACTGTTTCACTATTTTCCAGGCGTTCTGACCTCCTCTAAAGATCAATTGCCAACTCGTACCAAGAAGTTACAACCTCTTTCTCTTCTCCTCTGATTCCCTTATTTTGTTTTGGATCTAATAAGTGTAGAGCCTGGTATGGTACTTCAAAGCTTAAATCCTAGGGTGGAGGTTTATAGGCTCCACATGTTTAAGGCCCAGGTTGTTGGGTCTTGAGGGGGCTAGTCTATTATTGGGCTGAGTTTGGGCCCAAGGTGTGGACTAATCCAAGGGAGTTTTTTAGGGTTTATTATCCATATAATAAGGCACCAGTTCATATGTGGTGTTGGTTTTATTTTGGTGGCCGTCATGGGACGGGGTTGATATAATCATGTAACGATGATGATTATAGATGAACGAAAGAAACTCTTTTCTCCCAAGAACTAGCTATCTCTCTTCTTTCCTCTTTACACGTTTTCCTCTCTTTCTCACACATAGATGCCCTAGATTTCTAGGATTTTATTACTGCCATCTCTGCCCTAGCCATCTTCTTGGAACCGCCTTTCTCAAAGGAGAAGGAGGAAATTCTAGCAGCACCTTCTTCTTGGGCAGCTGTCTCTTGATTTTTGGATCAGATCTGAAGGTTCACGTGAGGAAGAAGAGAGGCCACAACCCTCTCTTACAATCTTGGAGCGCAAGAAACCAAAGAAAATCCTAGTTGCTAATCATCCGGGAAGATACCAAGATCAAGATCCAAAATTCTGCTGCAGAATTCAGCAGGGATATCTCTCGCTTCCGCATCTCCATACGACTTGGGGCTGGTCGAATGCGTGCTATGCTTCAAAGGTAAAAAGAGGACGATCCACTCTTCAATAAGATCTTTTGAAATTTCTTGCACTTGTCATCCTAACATGCTTTGGTTGATGTCCACGAGGCCTCTAGCGAACTCACTATTATCCCTCTTTCAAGATAATGGCGAGTAATCGGGAGTAGATTCCTATTTCCATATGCATTCTTGAGAAGTGTGTGGTCTGGAATAAAGAGAGAATAAAGCTAGAATAAAGAAGGAATGCATGGAAATAACTATTTCATCCATATTCAAGTACTTATTTTTGTGTTCTCTCTCTCTCCACCTCTTCTTGCAGCCCCACTAAACGACAACTAGATAACGCACTCAGATCCATCCAGCTCCCTTACATCCAAAGCTATGTATGTAACCGTGCCTTGGTTGCATCCTATCAAACATAGTGACACAAAATCTTGGCAGCTACGCTTGACTCTCCACTTGTTCTTGAAGACCATGTTATTCGATTGGTGCATCAATTTGATCTAATGATTGTTATTTTGCATATCATTATAATCCAAGTAGATGCACAATGACATGCAACCCTGGTTCCAAGATAATAAAATTGCAGAAGTTCTTTAGTCTCTAATGGTTCAATCAAGAAATTGTGACCTTAATGAAAATATTTTTAAAAGAGACTTAAATTTACATGCTTCTACTAATAGGCTGATATTTATCGGACACTATCTCATTAATTAGCTGATATTTATCAAATATTATCTTGATTGGTACTAATTGACTAGATCAAGATGTATATAATATGTATAAAATAAGCTTAGAAAACAAGCTAGAATGTAGTAGAAGATAGCTGCAAAATGCTATTTGTGCTATTCATAAACTTCCTAATGCTAATTAGAATGTGCGCGTAAAGTTGAAAGGGATCTACCTATCTTTTAATTATTATAAAAACTTTAAGATTATTACCTACAAGCCAATACTATAAAAGTCTCTTCTCTTTGCTCGAACCAAACTAGTAGTCCGTGATGCCACGCTTCATATGATCCTGCATCAAATTGTATATTCCTACTCTATTTATATTTCTCCTATGTTTATTGCATCACGTTTCTACCATCATCAACGCTATTTAATTTTAGGATGTGTGGCTTTTAATCGATTGAAGGTTTACAATATTTACTATTATTTTTTATCTAATTATTATATTGTTTTTTTTTTCGTTGTTTGTATCAGTAATCAATTTCTCAGTGGAAAAATGCATGCATTATATGCGCCATATACCAATAGATAGAATCCGAAGGAAAACTTGTGCCACGAAACAATCGAGATGAGCATTGCACCAAGCGTCCAGCTGCTTTAATATCAGGCCTTCCAACCTGGAAGACCTTCAACTATGTTCCGATATCTTATGGCTAGTGGTAGTAATGGGAAATTTCCAAAAAGTAAATTACATGCGATAAACTTCCATCTCTTCCCACCAAATCCGGTTTATTCCGGTTAATATTAATTAATATGATGTATGAATGTGATGACAACTTCCGCTCCTGTATTCAAATTTCTTTGTTAGAATGAAAATCCAATCTCCTGCAAAACTTTCCTTCCACAACACAACATGCATGGATTTTGAAAGCTCCTACCAAAAGGTTCAGAAAGCTGCAACTCCGGCCCCTATGAAGTTTGAATGCTTGCAATGGATGTGTGAGAGAAGGAACAAGCATGCTGATGACACTAGAATAGCTCCAGCGAAGCAAGCGAGATCCAAACCAGTTTCCAGGGGCACATTCTCAAATTTCTCCATCGTTCCTGCTTGAAGTAGTATGAGCACTGCATGCCCAATTCTTGATTTTGCCTGTGAGATCGACTTCATCTCTGAGAAAGCAGTGAGATTCTAAAATATTGATATAAAATGATTAACAGATATTGATGACGCCAAGTCATCTTCCTCAAACGTCGGGGAAGACGGACGTCCCTCTCCTCGGAGTCCTGCAAGAAAAGTCCCCCAGAGACCGCGATACCGGTGGGGACCCTCCGACGATCAAGTCAGTTACTTGGGCTCAAACAGAGAACCGCTTCAGTGAAGAAGAGCTGAGGCGGTTAGGGTTTTGCTAGGAGGAAGAAAGTTCAGAAAACCAGAGTTCCGATTCCACTTACAGCGCAAGCACCTGCTTTTATACCTGTCCGAATACCCTATATTACAGTTCCGGGAGATCACCACCGTACCATCATTGCGTGTGCCGAAGACATCCCGTACCGCTTGCTGGCGTGATATCATACGTGTCCAACAGCTGCGAATGCATCCAGTGCGTGCCGTCGGCTGATATGACCGGGCACAGCTGCAAGTGGTAGCGAATCGTACGCCGTAGCAAGGCATGGCCATGCACAGGGACATGCAACGCGCCATACGCCGTTATGAGGTATGGCCCTCCGTAACGGGGTGCAATCACGGGAGTACTGGGAATCACGTGGGTGTACCGTGCGACCTGGAGTTAGTGTTTTCCTTGGCGGTTGAGTTGCATGCCAATCGCTGATGACCCCCCACCCTGAGACCGAAAGGGGTCCTAGGGGTGGGAGAATGCCGGAGCACCCCGAGACCGGTGGGGGTCTCGTGGTCGAGAAATGATGACCCCACCCCATGACCCCGAGGGGGTCCCGGGGGTGGGGAAATGCCGGTGCACCTCGAGACCGTGGGGTCTCGGGGTCAAGAAATGATGACCCCACCCGTGACCCCGAGGGGGTCCCGGGGGTGGGGAAATGCCGGTGCACCCCGAGACCGGTGGGGGTCGGGGTCAAGAAATGATGACCCCACCCCGTGACCCCGAGGGGGTCCCGGGGGTGGGGAAAATGCCGATGCACCCCGAGACCGGTGGGGGTCTCGGGGTCAAGAAATGATGACCCCCCCCGTGACCCCGAGGGGGTCCTGGGGATGGAAAAATGCCAGTGCACCCTGAGACCGATGGGGGTCTCGGGGTCAGGAAATGACCCCACCCCGTGACCCCGAGGGGGTCTCGGGGGTGGGAAATGCCGGTGCACCCCGAGACCGGTGGGGGTCTCGGGGTTAAGAAATGATGACCCCACCCCTGACCCCGAGGGGGTCCCGGGGGTGGGGAAATGCCAGTGCACCCCGAGACCGGTGGGGGCCTCGGGTCTGATGACCCCACCCCGACCCGAGGGGGTCCGGGGGTGGGGAAATGCCAGTGCACCCCGAGACCGGTGGGGTCTCGGGGTCTGATGACCCCACCCGACCCCGAGGGGGTCCCGGGGACCGGTGCACCCCGAGACCGGTGGGGGTCTCGGGGTCAAGAGATGACCGACCCCTGGGGCACCCCGAGACCGGTGGGAAAGAAATGATGACCCCACCCCGACCCCGAGGGGGTCCCGGGGGTTGGTGCACCCCGAGACCGGTGAAGAAATGATGACCCCTGACCCCGAGGGGGTCCCGGGGGTCCGGTGCACCCCGACCGTGGGGGTCTCGGGGTTAGGAAATGATGACCCCACCCCGTGACCCCGAGGGGGTCCCGGGGGTGGAGAAATGCCAGTGCACCCCGAGACCGGTGGGGGTCTCGGGTTAGTAGCCGCCACCTTTCCTGACGACACGGGATCAGTCATATCAGATGCCCCCTCCCCCCTGGGGCGAAGCGGGTCCCACCGCTGAGGCTCAAGGGGCGTTCTCCACGTGGCTGATCCCCGTCCTTGTCTTTTATGCGGACGGTGGGGGAATGTAAGGAGGCGGCCTCCGTACGCTGTGCCAGCCACGATCGCCCTCGAGAGTGAGGACTGGCTCTTCGAAGTTTGCGCGAAAAGCGCATCATCATTTCCTTTCATTACGGCGACGTCAGCAGGGTCCCACCACTGGCCGGAGGCGTGCCGCACCACGCGCTGGGGCGTTCCTCGAGGCGAGCCAGCGTATGGCAAGGGGCCATGTGGCCGACGAGACATGGCGGGATGATTTGAAAACCCGATAAAGCTAAGCGAGGGGGGTTGAACTGACGCCATACCGCCTTTGTCATCGTCTTCTCCTCGCTACGCTCAACTTCTCCTGCAACCTGCGGGCCTGCGTTGGTTTTTTCCCTTCCAGGTCAGCTTTTTCCCATCTTGGACTTGTCTCCTTGCTCATGAGTTCCCCTTCTTGGACCTCGGAGGACGTTCTGAGAACCGTCCTCCCTCCAAGAGGTGTCGTACCTCTCCTACCCCTTCCCCCCGATTGAGTGGTCCTCTGATTCAGAGGACCGCGTCCCTCTGGCCCGGCGACGGGTCACCGGTGGAGCCCCATCGAGGGGCCGCCGGTTGGAGGCCGGCGCCTCCTCGACGGCGGAGGGGTCCCCAGAGGGGACGGCCTCCACAATGACGCGGTGGATTTGGAAAGAATCCGGGCCCGTTACAGGATCCCCCGGGAGGTTGAGCTGTTCCTGCCAACTCCCGACGATAGGGTCATTTCCTCCCGACCCGGTCGGGTGGCCCTCTACGAGATCTGCCTAAAGGCGGGTCTCCGCCCTCCCTTTCCCCTTTTTCATCAACCTCCTTGACTTCTATTCCTTGACCCCCTCCCAATTAGTTCCAAATTCTTATCGTGTAATCAGCGCTTTCGTCATCCTTTGTCACCCTAAGTATCACCCCCAGATTAGCCTATTCCGCACTTTCTACTCCCTCCGGGCCCAAAAGGGTTGGTGGCTGTTTCAGCCCCGACCCAATCGGGTCCTAAAACTCCTTCTTCCTTCATCGATTAAGGGATGGAAGTCCCTTTCTTTTTTGCAAATGTCGACCAAGTCCGGCCCCAGTGGGGAGACCCCGACCTCCGGGGAACGCCGTGCTATCCAGCCTGGGGACCGGGAGGCACTGGGGCTACTATTGGCCACCGAATCCCCCGATACACCTTGCTGCTATCGGAGGACAACCTGGAGTCGGCGGGCCTCATCTCCCACCGGGGTAAGCCTTCTCCACCCTTAGCCAAAAATTCGCTCCTTTGCCCTCCTTCTTCTTTTCTTTTCCTTTTTTTTTTTTTCTAAAAACCCAACTGATGCTATGCAGCCATGAAAATACCGGCGCAAAGCTGTGAGAGCTGCCTCCAAGAAGAGGGCCCGGGAAGGACCATCCAGGGGTCAGCAGGCCCCCCCGAAGCGCCCTATGGCTCGGGCCTCCCCTCCGGCACAAGTCTCCCCACCCCGGCTCCGCAAAATGTCCCGGCTGTTCCGGAGGTCGACCTCACAGCCGACACTCCACCAGAGGTGGGGGCAACCGCGGGAGCCGCCGTTGAAGAGCCAGCCGCGGGGGAGCCCATATCGACTGAAGAGCTCCCGGCTCCTGGGGGATCGACCCCGCCGGATGCTCCAGGGACTGGGGTGAGGGACCATCTGGCCCCGCGAGCCCACCCCCGAGGGGTCGCCCAGGAGTGGCCCACGCACAGAACCGGGGACAGCTGAGACGGCGGAGGTGGCGGGGGCGAGCCCGGGCCACCCCGAGACTCCCTGGATGACGGTCATTGGGCTGAGCGAGTCCTGGATCCGATCTTCGTTCCTGGATCCTGGAGGACTCAGTCACCAGAAAGCGGGCGCGTTCTTCCGGACTCTTATGCCATCGTTGTCAGGGTAAGCGATCTTCTTATCCTTTACTTTTTATCTTTTTCCTTCAGCTGACCTGGGGCTTACGCGTGCAGATCACGCACTCCCTGAAGGCCGCCATGGAGGTAATTCACGGGGAGAAGGTCCTTCTACGGGAGACGCGGAAAGAGGTTGAGGAGGGCTGAGAACGCTGTAATGGCCAGGGACATACATATCTCTGAGTTAACCTCAGCCCTCGGGAGGCCAAAAATCGAGCGGCGCAGCGGTGGAAGAGGCAAGAGCGGCGAAGGAGGAGGTGAGCCCGCTCGGGAGGCCGAAAGGGTGGCAACGGAAGCCCTTGCCGCAGAGAAAGTCCGAGCCGCTGGGCTCATAGAGGAATACAAGGCATCTGGGCGTTTCGCAGATGACCTGGCCGAAGCCTCGGCAGCTGTATTCCTTGACGGGTTCCAGCATGGCAAGGAGAAGGTGGCCAGAGACCTGAACTTCCCCCAGGCCCTGGAGGTTGAACTGGAGCATTTGTCAGACTTGGCCCCTTCTGACGATGAGCCCGCACCGGCGGAGCCGTGAGCTCGCACTTGTTATTTTGCTCTCTTCTCTTTCTTTTTGCAAGTCCGACAGCGTCGGCATTTTGTAGTCCCTTTCAATTAATGAAAACACTCTTCAAAATGCCTCTGAATTGTCATGGACTTCATCGATTGATATGTAGCCTTGTAACCCCATTAGTTCTGATAGTTCCGGGGGACAACTCCCCTCGAGCTATTCCGCTCCAGCTGTTTAAACTCGAAAGTTAGAGCCAGGAGGGTAGAATTCTTGGAGCGGAAACGCCATCAGTCAGAGGTTAGGTAGGCAGGCTCCTCGGGGCTATCGGCGCAACACCCTATCAAGCATCGGACCTAGCACTAAATAGGTGCGCGGCTTTTGATGCCTACGGGGGTAGGCTTTTATCTGACCGGCGGGGCTTTGTGCTGTCGGGTGTCGGGCCTTTGTTGCGGAGAGTTGGTGGTACACCGCTCCGCCAGTGGTACACTGGGCTTCATGCCTGGCTGGTGCAGGGCTTTAGGTGCCGACGGGGCGTCGGGCTTTTGTTGCTGAGAGCCGGTGGTACACCGCTCCGCCAGTGGTACACTGGGCTTCATGCCTGGCTGGTGTAGGGCTTTAGGTGCCGACGGGGCGTCGGGCTTTTGTTGCTGAGAGCCGGTGGTACACCACTCCGCCAGTGGTACACTGGGCTTCATGCCTGGCTGGTGCAGGGCTTTAGGTGCCGACGGGGCATCAGGCCTTTGTTGCTGAGAGCCGGTGGTACACCGCTTCGCCAGTGGTACACTGGGCTTCATGCCTGGCTGGTGCAGGGCTTTAGGTGCCGACGGGGTGTCAGGTTTTGTTGCTGAGAGCCGGTGGTACACCGCTCTGCCAGTGGTACACTGGGCTTCATGCCTGGCTGGTGCAGGGCTTTAGGTGCCGATGGGGCGTCGGGCTTTTGTTGCTGAGAGCCGGTGGTACACCACTCCGTCAGTGGTACACTGGGCTTCATGCCTGGCTGGTGCAGGGCTTTAGGTGCCGATGGGGCGTCGGGCTTTTGTTGCTGAGAGCCGGTGGTACACCGCTCTGCCAGTGGTACACTGGGCTTCATGCCTGGCTGGTGCAGGGCTTTAGGTGCCGACGGGGCGTCGGGCTTTTGTTGCTGAGAGCCGGTGGTACACCGCTCTGCCAGTGGTACACTGGGCTTCATGCCTGGCTGGTGCAGGGCTTTAGGTGCCGACGGGTGTCGGGCTTTTGTTGCTGAGAGCCGGTGGTACACCGCTCTGCCAGTGGTACACTGGGCTTCATGCCTGGCTGGTGCAGGGCTTTAGGTGCCGACGGGGCATCGGGCTTTTGTTGCTGAGAGCCGGTGGTACACCGCTCTGCCAGTGGTACACTGGGCTTCATGCCTGGCTGGTGCAGGGCTTTAGGTGCCGACAGGGCATCGGGCTTTTGTTGCTGAAAGCCGGTGGTACACCGCTCTGCCAGTGGTACCCTGGGCTTCATGCCTAGCTGGTGCAGGGCTTTAGGTGCCGACGGGGCATCGGGCTTTTCTGTGAAGATTTAGGTAGCTAAAATTGAATCTCGTTAATATTGAACAAGGGGTAAGAACACAAGCGAATACAAGGGTGATACTTAACATGAAAGGAGGAATACATTATGATAATACGGCGAAGGTTATCCGCATTCCACGTCCTAGGGAGTGGCGTCCCATCAAGTTCTTCAATTTTATAAGCTCCGTGGCGGAGTGTTTCGGCGATCCGTTAAGGCCCCTCCCAGTTTGGGGCTAGTTTGCCTCCTTCAGCTGGCTTCGAGACCTCGGCCCGTCGAAGGACCAGATCTCCCAGCCGGAACGTCCGGGGGCGCATACGAGCATTGTAGTATTTTGCAGCCCGTTGTCGATAGGCTACCATTCGAAGCCGTGCCCGGTCTCGCACCTCCTCCACCAGGTCGAGGTTGGCTCGCAGTTGGTCAGGGTTACCTTCCTCGCTGTATGCTTCCACCCGGGGGCTTGGTGCACCGACCTCCACAGGAATAACAGCTTCAGAGCCAAAGACTAAGCTGAACGGCGTTTCGCCGGTGGGGGCTCGCGGCGTTGTATGATAGCCCATAGCACGCTGGGGAGCTCCTCCACCCATCGCCCTTTGCAGCCATCTAGCCGAGATCTCAGCCCCTGAGGATGATCCGATTAGTCACTTCGGCTGCCCCATTGGTTTGAGGATGCCCGACGGAAGTGAACTTCTGACAGATACCCAGCTCGGAGCAGAACTCCCGGAAGGGCGCGTTATCAAATTGCCGGCCGTTATCAGTGACTAGTGTGTGCGGCAGTCCGAACCGACATATGATGGACTTCCAGAAGAAGGATCTCACTTTGCTTTCGGTAATCTTGGCCAGGGCCTCGGCTTCAATCCACTTGGTGAAGTGATCCACCGCTACCAAGAGGAACTTCCGCTGCCCGAAGGCCGGGGGAAATGGTCCCAAGATATCCATGCCCCACGGGCGAAGGGCCAAGGTGCTACTAAGGGGGTCAGGTGAGATGTCGGCTGTCGCTGGTATTGGCGTGACGTTGACAGCTATCACATTTCTTGACAAGCTCAGCCGCGTCTTCCTTCATCGTCAGCCAGAAGTACCCTTGGCGCAGGGCCTTGTAGGCTAGGGCTCTGCCCCCCAGGTGACTCCCGCATATGCCTTCGTGGATCTCCCTGAGGATGTAATCTGATTCAGTTGGTCCCACACACCTGAGAACTGGTATGAGAAGGATCTCCGATAAAGCTTCCCGTCCATCATCAAGAATCTCGGGCCCTCCGCCTGAGCAGCTTGGCCTCAGCGGGGTTCTCTGGGAGAGTGCCGTCAGTCAAGTACCGGATGTAGGTGTCCATCCAGGAGGGCTCCTGCTCCACTGGCAATGCTTCATCCACGGCCTCAGTGCTCGGGACTTGTAGGTGTTCCACATATGTCCTTCCCAACGTCCCGTCGGCCGAAGTGGCCAAGCGGGACAATGCATCAGCCCTGGCATTCTCCGCTCTGGGGATATAGCTGACATGGAAGTAAAAAAACGAGACGCCTGGGACTGCACCTTGCTCAAGTATCGGGACATGGTTGGGTCCCTAGCCTCGTACTCTCCGGTGATTTGTCCAAAAACAAGTTGAGAGTCCGTGAAGGCCCTCAAGCGCCCCGCGCCTAGCTCCTCAGCTAACCTCATCCCCGCCAGCAAGGCTTCGTACTCCGCCTAATTATTAATGGCTGGGAACCGGAATCTGAGAGCGTACTCTACCACGTCTCCCTCTGGGCTCACGAGAATGAGTCCGGCTCCGCTTCCTTGGGAGTTTGCGCTCCATCCACATGCAGGATCCAGTCCTCCACCTCCTCTGATGAGGGAGAGTCCACACACTCCTCCGATCGCGCCTCCTCCATATCCCTCTCGGTCCAGGAGCACTCGACCAGAAATCCGCCAACACTTGAGACTTCATGGTGACCTTGGCCGGATGGACAGATCGAACTCACTTAGCTTGATGGCCCATTTGGCCAACCGACCGAAGGTGTCAGGGCGAGATAAGATAGCTCGAAGGGGCTGGTCCGTAAGCACCACGATGGGATGGGCTTGGAAGTAAGGCCGAAGGCGCTGAGTAGAGACCACCAAGGCGAAGATAATCTTCTCGGTTCTCGAGTACCTGGTCTCAGCGTCATGGAGTACCTTGCTGGTGTAATAGATTGGCTTCTGGGCCCCGTCAGCATCCATACGCACAAGCACGGAGCTAACAGCCTCGGGGGAAGCGGCCAGATATAGAAAGAGCTCCTCTCCATTTTCAGGCTTGGACAACAGCGGAGGAGTGGAGAGAAACTGCTTCAACTCCTCAAAGGAGCCCTGGCACTCCTTTGTCCATTCGAAGCCGTTGACTTTGCGCAGCGCCTTAAAGAAGGGCAGGCACCTTTCTGCCGACCTTGACATGAAGCGGCTCAAGGCCGCCACCCTCCCCGTGAGGCGCTGCACCTCCTTCTTGTTGGCTGGGGGCCGCATCTCTAGGATAGCTCTAATCTTGTCGGGTTGGCTTCGATCCCTCGCTGGGTCACCATAAAACCCAGGAACTTGCCTGCTGCTACTCCAAAGGCGCATTTGTGGGGGTTGAGCTTCATCCGGTACCGGCACAGATTGTTGAAAGTCTCATCGAGGTCAGCTACATGGTCTTCGCACTGGTGCTCTTGGTCAACATGTCATCCACATACACCTCCATGTTGCGCCCCAGCTGATCCTCAAAGACCTTGTTCATTAATCTTTGATAAGTAGCCCCGGCGTTTTTCAATCCAAAGGGCATCACCCTGTAACAGTAGATCCCCTTCTCTGTGACAAAGGAAGTCGCTTCTTCATCTGCCGGGCTCATCTTGATTTGATTATACCCCGAGAACGCATCCATGAAACTGAGCGTCTCGTGCCTGGAGGTGGCATCCACCAGCCGGTCAATTCGGGGCAATGGGAAGCTGTCTTGGGGCACGCCTTATTGAGGTCGGTGAAATCCACGCACATTCTCCAACTTCCACTGGCCTTGCGAACCATCACAACGTTCGCTAGCCAGTCTGGGTAGCGCACCTCGCGGATGTGGCCAGCCGCCAGTTTTCCGCACCTCCTCGTCAACGGCCTTCTGTCGGTCCGGGGCAAAACTCCTTTTCTTCTGCCTGACGGGCCGGCACTCCGGCCGAATGTTGAGCTGGTGTAATCGCTTCCTCCGGGACCCCGGGCATGTCGGACGCTGACCATGCGAAGACGTCGGCGTTGGCCCGCAGAAAGGTAAGGAGTCGGTCACGAGCTTCCTCCGAAAGTAAGGCTCCAACTCGAACCGTCCGCACGGGGTCCTCCCCGAGGGGGAAAGTGAGCAGCCGCTCGGCCGGTTCCCCCCTTTTCTCCAAGTCTCGTGGGTCAAGGGCCTCAGGTGCCGATGCAGGTGCCATCTCCTGGGGACTAGGGGCCAAGTGATAGCAAAGTGCCGGTAGGCCCTGCTCTCCTCGCATCTCGCCGACCCCTCTGCTGGTTGGGAACCTCACGAGGAGCGCTTGGTGGATATGATGGCATCCAAGAGGTTGAGCCCGGGCCTCCCGAGGATCGCATTGTATGCGAGGGGCACACGAACCACCAAAAACTTTATGAGAATAGTGCTTTGGCACGGAGCCGTACCAGCCGTTACGGGGAGAGTGATTTCTCCCTCAACCTTTACGGAATCTCCTGTGAACCCCATCAAAGGCGTGGCGATAGGTCGAAGCAGATCATGCGACAGGTTCATACGAACAAAGGCATCGTAATTCAAAACATCTACGGAGCTCCCACTGTCAACTAAGATTCTTTTTACAGGGTGCTTAGCAATCGTCATGGATACGACGATGCTATCATCATCCTTATTTACAACCCCATCCAGGTCCTTTTCGAAAAAAGGAATTACAGTCTCAGTTTCCCCCTCTCCCCTTAGTCTCTTCGATGGGCCTCCTGCCCCCCTGGAAATCATCACCACCGTCTTCTCCGTTGGGGCATTATCGATCGCCGGCGACGCGGGCGCTGATGGGCCAGGAGCTCCCGGGTCGCCCCTCTAGACGAACTTTCTCAGGTGATCCCGTTGAATGAGGTCTTCAATAGCTTTCTTCAGCTGCCGGCAGTCGTCGGTGTCGTGGCCATGGTCCCGGTGGTAGCGGCAGTAGAGGTTCTTGTTCTGGGGGATCTTTGGGTTGATGGGAGGAGGGCGTTGCAGATAAGGCTCCCCTTCAATCTCAAGCAGGATTTGAGATATTGGGGCAAGCAGTGGGGTGTAAGGCCCGTCTCTCGATGCAGGAGGTTGAGGATGGTTGTCTGGTCGGCGAGGAGGCTCGGGCCTCCTGGGGCGGGCTTCTGCAGGTTCTGGCTGGGTCAGCTTCCTGGGGATGCTCCCGCCAGCTTCATGCCGGAAAAAGTCGGCTTTGTCCGCCCGGATGTACTTCTGGGTCCGGATCAGCAGTTCAGAGTAGGAGCCCGGCGGCTTCTTGTCAAGAGAATACGCGAAGCGAGAAGGGCGAAGCCCCCGCTTCAGAGCCAGGGTAGCCACCGAGTCTTCCAGGTTGTAGACCTCCAGGGCGGCCTCTTTGAACCGGGCCACATAATCCCGCAGAGGCTCGCCATTCTTCTGCTGAACGACAAATAGACTGTCCGCCACCCTCGGGATCTTTCGGCAGGCGTCAAAGTGGGCCAAGAAAGCCCTCTCCAACTGGCGGAAGGAGTCGATGCTTCATGGCAGCAGACGAGAATACCAAGCCCGGGCAGCCTTCTTCAGAGTGGCCGGGAAAGCAACACACATAAGTGAGTCAGTGGCCCCCTGGACTTGCATGAGTACCTTATAGCTCTCCAAATGGTCCAGGGGGTCCGTGGTCCCGTCATATGGATCTAGTTAAGGAAGGCGGAACCTGGTAGAGATGGGCTCCTCCATGATGCGGCGGGACAAGGGAGGCCGACTGTCGTAATCTGTCTCTGGCAGGTGGGTGATCCGATGGTTAAGCTCCTCTAGCTTCTGGTTGCATTTCTCAAGTCGACGCTCGGCTCGACGAGGCATCTGGCCATCGAAAGAGCCCTCCCCCGAAGATTCAGAAGAAGAGCGAGGGCGGCGATGCCGGCGCGGGCGCTCTGCCTCCTTCCCATGCCGCTGTTAAGGAGAAACGCTAGCGTGGCGAGAGGGAGACCGGAGCCTTTTAGATGCTTCACGATGATGAGGCTTGGCTGGGGATCGATGGCGACGATCCGCAGGAACCGGTGATCTCCGGCGGGAGGAATGCTGGCTAGGTTGCACCACTCCCGGGACAGACGGATTCGGCTCTGGCTATTGCGAGGCCGCCTGCTGGTGCTGTAGGCCCTGAACCATCGCCGCCAAAGACTGGACCTGCATGGCTAGGGCAGTGAGTCGATCTTCTTGGGGTCGTTGCGGAGCAGGCGCGGGAACGTCATTCTGCGGAGCAGAAGGCCCTGCCCTCCGGAGATGCAGAGGCTCCGAAAGACTGGATGCGAGAGCCGGGGGGCCTCCGCGGGTGGACCAGCCCCGCAGTGCTGCCCCCCAGCGCGACCAACTCCTTTCGTCCGAGTCGTCACCATGGCTTTAAGATCCTGAAGACAGGAGAAAGAAGAAAGCTGCTGGCTCGACGTCTTTCTTACACTCCCCCTACCTGGCGCGCCAATCTGATGACGCCAAGTCACCTTCCTCAAACATTGGGGAAGACGGACGTCCCTCTCCTTGGAGTCTTGCAAGAAAAGTCCCCCATAGACCGGCAATACCGGTGGGGACCCTCCGACGATCAAGTCAGTTACTTGGGCTCAGACAGAGAACCGCTTCAGCAAAGAAGAGCTGAGGCGGTTAGGGTTTTGCTGGGAGGAAGAAAGTTCAGAAAACCAGAGTTCCGATCCCACTTACAGCGCGAGCACCTGCTTTTATACCTGTCCGAATACCCTATATTACAGTTCCGGGAGATCACCACTGTACCATCGTTGCGCGTGCCGGAGACATCCCATACCGCTTGCTGGCGTGATATCATACGTGTCCAACAGCTGTGAATGCATCCAGTGCGCACCGTCGGCTGATATGACCAGGCACAGTTGCAAGTGGTAGCGAATCGTACACCGTAGCGAGGCATAGCCATGCACAAGAACATGCAACGCGCCATATGCTTTTATGAGGTATGACCCTCCGTAACGGGGCGCAATAATGGGAGTACTGGGAATCATGTGGGTGTACCATGCGACCTGAAGTTAGCATTTTTCTTGGCGGTTGAGTTGCATGCCAATCGCTGATGACCCCCCACCCTGAGACCGGAAGGGGTTCCAGGGGTGGGAGAACGCCGGGGCACCCCGAGACTGGTGGGGGTCTTGTGGTCGAGAAATGATAACCCCACCCCGTGACCCCGAGGGGGTCCCGGGGGTGGGGAAATGCCAGTGCACCCCGAGACCGGTGGGGGTCTCGGGGTCAAGAAATGATGACCCCATCCCGTGACCCCGAGGGGGTCCCGGGGTGGGGAAATGCCGGTGCACCCCGAGACCGATGGGGGTCTCGGGGTCAAGAAATGATGACCCCACCCCATGACCCCGAGGGGGTCCCGGGGATGGGGAAATGCCGGTGCACCCCGAGACCGATGGGGGTCTCGGGGTCAAGAAATGATGATCCTACCCCGTGACCCCAAGGGGTCCCGGGGGTGGGGAAATGCCGATGCACCCCGAGACCGGTGGGGGTCTCGGGGTCAAGAAATGATGACCCCACCCCGTGACCCCGAGGGGGTCCCGGGGGTGGGGAAATGCCAATGTACCCCGAGACCGATGGGGGCCTCGGGGTCAGGAAATGATGACCCCATCCCGTGACCCCGAAGGAGTCCCGGGGGTGGGGAAATACCGGTGCACCCGAGACCGGTGGGGGTCTCAGGGTCAGGAAATGATGACCCCATCCCGTGACCCGAGGGGGTCCCGGGGGTGGGGAAATGCCGGTGCACCCCGAGACCGGTGGGGGTCTCGGGGTCAAGAAATGATGACCCCACCCCGTGACCCCGAGGGGTCCCGGGGGTGGGAAAATGCCGGTGCACCCCGAGACCGGTGGGGGTCTCGGGGTCAAGAAATGATGACCCCACCCGTGACCCCGAGGGGGTCTCGGGGGTGGGGAAGTGCCGGTGCATCCCGAGACCGATGGGGGTCTCGGGGTCAGGAAATGATGACCCCACCCCGTGACCCCGAGGGGGTCCCGGGAATGGGGAAATGCCGGTGCACCCCGAGACCGGTGGGGGTCTCGGGTTAGGAAATGATGACCCCATCTCGTGACCTCGAGGGGGTCCTGGGGGTGGAGAAATGCCAGTGCACCCCGAGACCGATGGGGGTCTCGGGGTTAGTAGCCGCCGTAACCTTTCCTGACGACATGGGATCAGTCATATCAGATATCATTATTTATTTGAAAATTGATGGGTTAGACTCAACTAACCTTTTCTTTTTCCCCAAACAAGTTTTAAATTTCTTTTCTAACATATTAATCAGTAACTAAAAATATTTTATCATATTAAACTTTATTCGAGCAGCACAGTCATGTAGCTTTGTTTACTTGATATCAAAGTAATGCCAGAAATGAACAATAGAGTATAATTAATGACGCAGGGAGTACTGACTTAGCTTGCTGATAAAATTGCCCTTCTTTGAATACTTTAAAACCGTACAACGTTTGGCAACCAAAATTTTCTAGGAAACAATTCTCTTCTTTGATCACTTTAGCTCGAAGCATCATCAATATTCTTTGGAATATTAGATGTTAAATAATTAGCTAAAATATACATTTTAGACCTCAAACTTTCACTCAATTTATTTTGATCCTCAAACTTTCAATTATTTCCATTTAATTCCTCAAATTTTAAGAATATTACATTATTGATGTTCCACCATATGAGGTTACTTAATATTGATAGAATAGCTGAAGTATTCTCTTATCAACCAGTCTATATGTTTATCAGCAATTTTATCAATTTTAATTTTAATTAATCCTAATGGAAGTTGGAAATGAGACTTAAAAAAAAAAAACATGAGGAGCTAAACTGTCTAAAAGTTTGAGGAGTAAAATAAAGTTTAAATAAAAATTTTAGGACTAAAAGTATATTTTCATCTTAAATATTTAAAATATGCTGGAAGTACAAACATGATCAGAGACTTGGTCAACTTTGGAATGAGAGGGCCCAAAATGATTTGCCCCGTGGTCCTCCTGTCCACGGATTAATCCTCTAGAACCTATGAACATGGCGTACATCCCCATCACAAACACGAGCATAGCACTTCCAACTAGGAACATGTCTGCAAATTAGAACGAGAAGTTGCTCATAAAACGACACAACTAAACAAAATCTTTGTTCAGAGGATACTGGCCATACCTATGGCTTCAATCATCAGTTGCATGATATCTCCGTGGTCCAACTTCATTGATATTGCAAGGAAGTAATTCAAATACGTTTCTAGCACAAGAAAGCAGCCCTGCAACAACCAACCCCCAAGGGTATCCACTTAGATGTACCAAGAGATTGGTATTATAAGTATCAAAGGCTTTAATTTTCTTAACATAAAAAGACATCGTGCAACAGTACCACATACCTCTGTAAAGCACAAGATCGAACCTAGCAAGGTGCCA
This sequence comes from Calamus simplicifolius, assembly GCA_900491605.1. Taxonomy (NCBI): domain Eukaryota; kingdom Viridiplantae; phylum Streptophyta; class Magnoliopsida; order Arecales; family Arecaceae; genus Calamus; species Calamus simplicifolius. Next base: position 279,858 of record UESW01001316.1, read on the forward strand.
AGTATACCAATCAGTGTGAAAAATCGGCAGTTGATGATAGACTGCATCTCGATTCATGCATTAAGTCAACACATTTCTCCTTTCCCCGTAGGTTAGTTTTAAGAAGAAGTTATAAACAAAAGAAAAACAAAGCAGACCAGCCTACTTTTTCGACACGAATTTGAATGCACGGTGGTTTGAGCATTCTGAGCGCTGATCCTGCCAAATAGGCCGTAAAAGAGCATGCTTCTGAAACGATTCCCATGCCTCGGAATCCTTCTTGGGAGTTCATTCTTTTCTGCTTCTCTGACGAGATCATGAGGACCTCATCCGAGGATAGAGAGGCCCTCGGGTTCTTCCTCTCTTTCTTGCTTTCAGGAAGCCTCTTCGCATGGCTTTTACTGCGAGCCTAGAAGAACAGGAGGAGGGGAAGATCAGAGATAAAGGTAGAAAGGTGGTTGCTGCCGCCATTAATGGGAAGAATAGCCAGCTCTCTCTTTGCTGCTGCTCTAAATTTTCAGCTAATGGAGGGAGACGGAGGGAATATTCCAGAGATTTAGGTTTGCACCCTCGTGTGGGTCCACGAGATTTCAGGCACGAACACGTGCCCTCTACCTTGGATTTCTGATGTTGCCGTTCAATTGAACGTCGGTGCTTTTACGTTACGGACGGACGGTGGAGAAAATCCGCCGACAAAGCGTATTTGGACTTTCGAACAAATTAAGTTCTTTCAAAGGGATACGAGGGGCCAAACCTTTTCTTTGAAATTCGTGCATTCCAAGCGGAGCTACTTTGTTTTTGGACGGTCTTTAAGATTCGTGCATCCGGCTTCATCTTCTTCGATCTTCGATGACCTGCGTCTTCTTCGGCGGTATTTTCGGTTGGGCTGATCCTTTTGCTGTCCCCTCCTATCCAATGGCCTCCGATGGGGTGACTGATGGGAGGGCTTCCGGGAGTAAGAAGGTGGGTTCCGGGCATGGAAGAGAGTCGCCGAGCTTGAAAGCTGGAGCTGGCATGGCGTCCTCTCCAGCTTCAGGTTCTGAAAACCCCATGGGCTCGATGAAGATGGGAAGTCAGTGGAGCCGACCACCCTTGGGTCGCTATGGTTGGGATGCTCCTTCCCCTTCTCCGGCAGAGGTAGAGGAATTGATCCAGCTCTTCCCGGAGGTAATCCAAGTCCCGATCACCTCCCTAGAGTGCGAGGCCAGTACGTGGGGCGTGAAGGCGGTGCTGGCTCGCTCTCTCTCTAGGTGGGTGCCGCCGGAGGCGATTGTGCGTGAACTGCATCGTGCTGGGCTGCCGGGAGAAATTGAGGTGGTTCCCCTGACTCACAGGCACTACTTCATCCGGCTCTCCGACCCTCATTCCAAAATCCGAATCCTTGAGCGGCCATGGGTGATCAACGGGCAGGTTCTTGCGGTGGTGGATTGGAAGCCGGAATTCATCCCAGCGGAAGATTCCTTGCTGCAGGCTCTGGTCTGGATCCGGCTTCCTCTGCTTCCCATGGAGTTCTGGGTGGATGACACCCTCTCTTCCATTCTCTCGATGGCGGGGGAGTTTTTGTTCTCCGACGAGCCTACCAAAGCCCGGATGCGGGGTGGGTTTGCTCGGGCTTGCGTCCGAGTGGATCTGAGTCTTCCCCTCCAGCCAGGAGCCAGGATTCGTGGAATCGGCGCCCCCTTCTGGCAGCAGTTTTCATTTGAGAACTTGGAGGGTCTTTGCAACCGCTGTGCTTCTCTGCACCTCACTGGTCCATGCAAGCAAGCGGGTGAGACAGCTTCTTCGTCATCTGCTCCATCGTTTGGTCCCTGGTTGGCAGCAGTCCGGCGTCGACGACCACCTCTGGCGCAGCCTCCGGTCCTACCGGCGGGAGATCGGTCGAGCCCTGCTTCCGCTTCTGTTTCCAAGGACGGTTGGTTAGTGCCGAAGAAGTTCGCCCGGTGTCAGCTTCATCCTTCCGTTGGTTCCTCCTTGCCATCTCCTGGGATGGGGGTTGGACGGGGTGAGTCGGCCGGGGCTGAGTCGGTTGCTACGGTGACTCGGGAGCCTGGTTTGAAGCCTCCGTCAGCGTCTTCCGCACTGGTTCCTGTCCCTGTTTTGCTCGGTCAAGGCGTCCAGGAAGATCCCAGGCTGTGCTCGAGCGTGCCGGTTGGCACTGTAGCACAGTTTCAGAGTTCAGAAGCAAGTGGCATTCAGTCTATAATTCCTAAGGTTCAATCCATTTTGTTTGAAGGTGATAAAGCTATTAATTTTCCAAAATTGGGCCTCGTGGTCAGTACCAGTAAGGACCCATCTCGGGGCCTTCTAAGCGGGCCCGTCCAGTGGAGTCATCGTCCACCAGAATGCCATCCCGCTCTTCCAAAGCCAAAGGCAAGGCCACTCTTACTGGTAGAGGTGGGGACAATGTAGCCTTCAAGTTTGCGCTTCCTCGGTGGTTGGCGGGAGTCATCGGCCCAGTTTGGCCCAGGGGCTAAGAAGGCTCGAGGTCGGGTAGGGGCCTCTTCGGGGTCAGCTTCTGAGTCTTCTAAGCCGACCCATTTAGAGTCTTGCACTCACTTATCAGCTGTTCATCAGCTGAAGGAGGCTATTCATGTATCTGAATCGGCGGTTTTGATGGACTCAGTCCAGATACTTGATTGTACGGATATAGGATCCCGGAATTGTCCTAAGGTGATCCCAGGCGATACGGAGGTCCTGATGGAATCAAACCAGGCTGTTAACTGCAAAGGCTCGGGAGATTTGGACTGTTCCGTGGAGATGTCAGGGGTGATGGTTGGGGAGCCCTCCAATCCAGCCTTACCATGAAGATTCTCATATGGAATATGCGAGGAGCATTGAAACCATCGTTTCGCTCCTCATTTGGGAGGCTTATGCAGCTTCACTCTTTTGACATTTGCATTTTGCTGGAAACTCGGCTTTCTGGGGCTAGTCTGGCCCGTTTTCAGAGACAGATCGCTCGAGCTTGGGTTTCGTACGCTGTTGAGTCCACTGGTCTTTCGGGGGGTATTGTTGCTTTATGGAGAACGAGAATATCAGAGTTGATGCTTTTCACAGCTGTGGGCAGCAGGTTGCGCTGGTCATTTCTGAGGGAAGTGCCAGCCCCTGGCTCCTTTCGGGTGTTTATGCCAGTACTGATCTCCGGGAGCGTCGGGTGCTTTGGTCTGAGATTCAGTCTCTTCTTGACCAGGGATTCCCCTCCCTCATTGCTGGAGATTTTAATTGTATCTTGGGTGCCGCAGAAAAGAAAGGTGGCCGGGTTTCCTATGGCTCTGTGGGCCGAGCTGAGTTCAGGGACTTTATTTCTACGGCTGGTCTGTTGGATTTGGGTTATCAGGGTTCGCAGTTTACATGGTGCAACAACCGGCAAGGTTCAGCTAGAGTCTGGGAAAGATTGGACAGGGCCTTGGCCTCTTCTAGCTGGCTCCAGCTTTATCCCTCTGTTACTGTCACTCACTTGCCTAGAATTGCCTCTGACCACTGTCCTCTCTTTATCTCTACTGATATCACCTCTCAGCGGCATAGGCAGTTCAGATTCGAGAAGTTTTGGACCTCCTATCCTGCTGCTCGTTCCATCATCTCTCAGGTCTGGCAGTTACCAGTTAGAGGTAATGCCATTTATCGGCTCTCCAGACGGCTTGCCCTTGCTAGACGTCGCCTCTCTAGATGGCATAGACTGGAGGTTGGGGATATTGTCAGACAGGTGGAGCAGGTTGAGTCTACTATCTCTTCTCTCCAGGCTAAAGAGGACCTGGAGGGTTCTCTTTCTTGTGATGACCTATCGTCCCTGCGTTCGAGTTTGGCGCTCCACCACTCTCTTCTGCTGCAGCAGGAGACCTTTTGGAGACAGCGGTCCCGTATTCAGTGGATTCAGGAGGGGGACTGTAATACAAGATTTTTTCATCAGGCCACTCAGAAACGCAGGGCGAGGAACCGCATTAGGCATATAACTGATGAGGAGGGTCAGCTCCAGGTGGATGATCATGTGATTCGTGCTCAGCTTCTTAACTTCTTTCATAGCAGGTGGACTGAGCAAGCTGGTTCTGGAGTCCCTGTTCACCCTATTCTGTCTCCCAATACTGTTTCTACTGCTGAGAATGACTCTCTGACTCGGCCTATCACTTCGGAGGATATTCGGCTGGCTTTGTGGGAGCTTGGTGCTGATAAGGCCCCTGGGCTGGATGGCTTTCCTCCGTTTTTCTTTCGTCAGTATTGGGATATTCTGGGGGAGGACTTAGCTCAGGCGATCCAGCTTGTCTTTCATCGCAAATCTATCCCCTCTGACTGGAATCGTACTTTCATCACCTTGGTTCCTAAGAGGCCGGACGCTTTCAGCCCTCAGCACTTCCGGCCCATCAGTTTATGCACTACCTTATATAAGGTTTGTGCTCGCCTCCTTGTTATGAGGTTGTGTTGGGTTATTCCTCGCCTTATCTCTCCGGAGCAGGGGGCTTTCCTCAGAGGGCGTAGTATCACTGATAATGCTTTATTAGCTCAGGAGTTCATGCATGACCTTCGACGGGCTTCTGGCTGTCAGGGGCTTATGGCCATTAAGCTTGATATGGAGAGAGCTTATGACAGAGTTAATTGGGATTTCTTGCATCACTCTCTTCAGGTGTTTGGGTTCCAGCAGCTGTTTATTGATTGGATCATGGCCTGCATTCAGCGTCCGTCATTCTCCATCCTCATCAATGGAGACCGGACTGATTACTTCCATTCTGAGGTTGGGCTGAGACAAGGTTGTCCCTCTCCCCGTTTCTCTTTGTTATAGCGGCTGATTCTTTATCTCGGGCTCTTCGTCAGGCTCAGCAGGATAATGTTCTACACCCTTACCGGGCTGGTTCCCAAGGTCCCTCGATCTCTCATCTGCTTTTTGCTGATGACTGTATTTCTGGGCAGGGCTACTGTGGCCAATGCGGCCACGTTTGCTTCTATTCTTCACAATTACTGTTCTGCCTCTGGTCAGAAAGTTAATAATGCTAAGTCTGTTATTTGTTTTAGTCCGGGGTGACTTCTTCTCGGAAGGGGACTATCAAGCAGATCATGGGGATTTCTGTGCAGTCAGAGTGTCTCTCCTATCTAGGTATTCCTATTACTGGCAGAAGGCCTAAGATCTCGGATTTTAGTAAGCTCGAGTCGAGGATTCGTGATCGGCTGGAGGGGTGGCAGGTTACTGGGCTATCTATGATGGCAAGGATCACTCTTATTCGATCAGTGCTCACATCTCTTCCTCTCTATCTCTTATCTAATGCTGCTGTCCCTTTGACTTGTCTAAGGAGGATTGAGCGTTATTTCAGGGATTTTCTCTGGGGATCGTCCAGGATGGTCATGGTGTTCATCTTTTAGCCTGGGACTGTGTCTGTCTGCCGCTTTCCGAGGGAGGCCTTGGGATCCAGTCCTTGACTGCTCGGAGGGAGGCCTTGATTGCTAGGCATGCTACTCGTTTTTTGCTTGATCCGCACTGTATGTGGAGTTCCTTTATGCGTGGCAAGTATGGGATTGGACTCCCTCCACTAACCTGCAGTCTGTTCGGGTCACTCTTTTTTCTGGAAAGAGGTTTGTACTCATGCTCCGGCCATCCTTCATAGTATCTCCTGGATTCTTGGTAATGGTGCTTCTGTGGATGTTGCTTATGATTCGTGGATCGCTGACCTTCCATTGTCTCGATGGCCTACTTTTGTCAGCACTGATATTCCTCTTGACATGCGAGTTAGTGATCTCACGGTGCCTGATCATTCTTCCTGGTCTATTCCTCTGTTATCCCGCTTCTTTGGCGAGGAGCTTATGCGGCGTATAGCTGCTATCCCACTTTCTCCAGGTCACTCCCCCGACATCAGGGTTTGGAGGCGGTCCGGTATTCCGAGCGCTCCCATCAGGGACATCAACCAGATTTACCGTGTTTCATCCCGACCGTTGACAGATATGGCTTGGATTTGGCGTCTTCCCATTCATCCCAGGGTTCGTCTTTTTCTATGGAAGATTGCTCGGAATTGTCTTCCTATGCTCGGTTCTTTCTAGACGTGGCCTGGGGATTCAGCCTACGTGTCCGATATGCGGTATTGAGGAGGAGGCGGTGGATCACGCCATCTTCACTTGTCTCAGAGCTCATCACATTTGGGAGATCGCTAGCGTCAAGCCTTGGGCTGTCGCTTCATCTTCTCTTTCTTTATCTTTCCTTGACTTGTCAGGCAGGATGTTAGGAGAGGTAGCAGGAAGCAGGGCGCGACGAGGGCTTACATTGCTTACCAAATCTGGTTATCCCGGAACCGGATTGTCTTTACTCAGGAGCCTACTCCGTCTTTCAGGGTTGTGCGGACTGCCTTGTCCTTATCTACTGAGTACACGTCCCATCGTCTAGTTTGTAATTTTGATAGCCCTGGCCTCTGGGATTCCCATGCTGCCTCGGCAGCGCACCGGAGAACGGTCTTTATTTCTTGGGAACCCCCCCTCCAGGGTTTATCAAAATCAACTTTGATGGGAGTGTTCGAGGCAGATCAGCCGGATCGGGTTATGTCATTCGGGGTTCTGACGGAACTATGATTGCTGCTGGGGGATTTGGACATCTCGATTCATCGGTGCCGCTTGCGGAGCTTTATGCTGCTTGGGCTGGAGTTTTCTGTGCTATTCGCAGTCTCGATGCCCGTCGTATTATCCTTGAGGGTGATGTCCTCACGGTGATTCGGTGGCTTCGCCAGGATCATTGCGCGCAGTCGCCTACCAACCCTTTGATTTCTAATATTCGTTCTCTCCTACAGGGGGTTCATAGCATACAGATCAGCTATATCTTCAGGGAAGCCAACTCAGCGGCTGACTGGATCGCCGCTAGAGCGGCTGATCATTCTGGATTCTGGTGCTGGAAGCCCGGTGATTGGTGTCCTCCTGGTCTGAACTTACTTTTGTATTCTGATAGTATGGGATTGAGTCACCTAAGTGGTGTGATTCCCGTTTGTATCAAAAAAAAAAAAAAAAAAAAAAGGGATACGAGAATATTCTTTTTGGAATGCTTTGCATGTGACTTACTTTTGATTGAGGTTTGCTCCATCGACTTGCACCGTCCAAGAAAATGTCGTTTTCCGATATAGACTGTGACACCATTGGCTGGGTTCCATGCAATATGCTTTGATGTAAACGGATTTTTTTTTTTCTAAGAAACCAGCGGAAATATGCGGACAATGAAGATCCAATCATTCTTTCACTTTTTCACAATCATCTAAGCCTTCATCAAAATCTCAAATGATGATAAGTAAAAAAGATAGAAAAAAATTAAATAATCCACGTATAAGGAACTACACCTAAATTTTATATATTTTAAAAAAATGGCTCTTTTTTTTTGTTACAAACGGGCGATCACACCAGTCTGGCGTGAGTCAAGCCCGAGAAGTCAGAGTACATGATTTGCTGCAAAATAAGAGGGCATGGATCACCCATATGCCATTCCCAAGGACCTGGATGGCGAGCTGCAAGATTTGCAACCCAATCAGCAGCCGCATTGGCTTCCCTATAGACATGGCGAATCAGAGGCGCAGTTATAGTCCGGAGAGAATCCCAAATTGCACGGAGAATGGGATTGGTGGAATGAGGACCCCCATCCCGACGAATCCAACGAATAACTGTGAGAGAATCTTCCTCAATAATCAATCTGTTCGAGGCCAGATAACGAACAGCATAACTGATTCCAGCCCAAGCAGCCTGAAGCTCCACCATTGGGACCGATAAATCCAGGGAACCATGGCCACCGGCAGCAAGAAGCTCACCCTCCGAACCCCTAATAACAAAACCGGACCCAGCGATACGATCGGAGACAGAGCCATCAAAGTTCACTTTAACATAACCCAGGGGTGGGGGCTCCCAAGAAACAAAGACCGTAGAACGGTGCGCTGCCAAAGCAGCAGGAGAGTCCCAGAGACCAGGTCGGACAGAGTGAACAGCAAGAGAAGAGCGGCCATACTCCTTAGCAAGAAAAACAGCCTTTCTGATAATAATATGGGATGAACAGTCTCTTCAGAGAAAACCATCTGGTTCCTAGTGAGCCAAATATGATAAGCCAAGTAAGCTGAGACAGCACACTTGTTGGGGAGTTTGTTGAAAAACTTTATGCCCCAATCCTTTTGATTTTGATGATTACTAAAAGCCATGAGTATGATAAAAGATGTAATGAGTTTATTTACATGTGCAATGAATTTATTTTGAACAATCAATGAGAATGTTAAAGTTTGACATTAATCATTTTGAAAGTAACTTTAAGCTCAATGTTTAAGCTTTCAAAAAGAAATTTTATAATTCATATTAAAATCAATGAGTTTTTGGAATACTTCTTGAATTAATTCTTAATGTCAATTTTATTGAATTCAAGTCAAAAAATGATTTAAAATGAATCTGGAACGATTTTAAAGTCAATCAGAAAACTTTCTGATTTTTGATACGTTCCGGAGCCGACTCTTGAGTTTCAGAGTCGACTCCACTCAGAGTACAGAAATGTGTATCTGTCTCGAGTCGACCCACGTAATTTCACGAGTCGACCCCCGATTCTGTCGAGCCGACTCCATGACTGTGCGAGTCGACTCCGCTCAGACACCAGAGGTGTGTTTTTCTGAGCACTTCGCGAGTCGACCCCAACTTTTCATGAGTCGACCCCCGACTTTCAGGAGTCGACACTTTACTTTTGGTGAGTCGACCCTTGACTTTCTAAACATTTCTATTTTTAGTATCACGACTCGAGCCGACTCGGAAAAGCATGAGTCGACTCCAGCAAATCTGGGCAAGATTTTTCGGATGCCAACTCAGCTCAACGGTAAGATTTTTGATTAACGGCTATTTTTCTTTGTCTCTAACGGCTATATTTTGCAGAATCTATAAATAGAGAAGCCGTTTTCAAATCAAAAGAGACAATAGAGAGATATTTATTTCAAAGAAAAAGAAGAGAAAAATCGAAAAAAAGAGCTTCAGTTGAAAAAATCCGTGATTCAAAATAGAGTGAAAGAAAGAGTGTGAAATCAAAGGAAGTTCCTTCTGTGTTCAAGCTCAAATCCAAGGAAGCTTCAGAAGAAAATCCAAGTGCTATTCAAGAGCATCTCAAGAGATTTTCAACACTCAAAGAAAAGAGGAAAAGCCCAAATCAACTCCAACACATCTTCCGTGAAGAATCCAAGCTGAGGCCTGATTCTACACTTCAAAGGAGTTGAAGAAAAGAAGAAAAGCTCAAAGCCAACCAACTGCAAATCAGGCTTTCTAAACTCTATTCTTACATTTGTTTATCTGCTCATTAAGGAGCTTGTAACTAAAAAACATATTTCTATTCTTTGTGTCTAGTTCAATCTGGGGGATTGAACTAGAGGAGGTAGTCTTACCTCGGTTCAAGCTTGGTTAAGCTTGGGTTAGGGTTTTTGTGCTGGTGAGCCCTTGAAAACCAGCTGGGTTCGTTGTGCGCCCGGAAAACAACAAGTTTGAGTTGTGAGCTTGTAAAACAACTCTGCTGTAATCTAGGGTGATTATAGTGTGGACCCAAGTGAATCTTGGGAGTGGACGTAGGTGTTGGATACACCGAACCACTATAAAATCTTTGTGTTTGCCGTGTTCTATTGTCTCTTTCTCTATCTCTGTTTTATTCACTGCACTTTATATTACTTTGCATATTGCCTTCATTCATCTCAAGCAAATAATTTAAAAGGCTAATTTTTAAAGAACCCAATTCACCCCCCCCCCTCTTGGGTTGTCATCTGGGCCAACAATTGGTATCAGAGCTAGTGCTCATTAGATTTTGATCACACGATCAAGAGCTAAAGTTCCAAATGGCAACACAAGTTGGATTCATTTGCTGAAGGTCATTCTACGAATAGACCTCCACTTTTAATGGCTCAAATTATTCTTATTGGAAAGCTAGAATGAGGATATTCATTCAAGCTTCTGATTATGAGCTATGGGGTGTTATAATCAATGGACCTAGTACACCCACACATGTTATAGATGGCACTATTGTTCCTAAGCCCGAAAGGGACTGGAATGATAATGATAGGAAAATGGCACAGCTTAATGCTAAGGCCATGAATGTTTTATATTGCTCTTAGATGCTAATGAATTTAATAGAATCTCCACTTGTAATTCCGCAAAGGAGATTTGGGATAGATTAGAGGTTACCCATGAGGGTACCAATCAAGTAAAAGAATCTAAAATTAATATTCTTGTTCATAAATATGAATTGTTTAGCATGGAACAATCTGAAACCATTGCATGCATGTACACTAGATTTACAGATATTGTAAATGGTTTGAAAAGTCTTGGTAAGACATATACTAACTCTGAACTTGTTCGAAAAATTCTTAGGTCATTACCAAGATCATGGGAAGCAAAAATGACTGCAATCCAAGAAGCTAAGGACCTCAACACTTTACCCTTAGAGGAGCTTCTAGGATCCCTTATGACCCATGAGCTGACTATGAGGCAGCATGTTGAGGAGGACACAAAGAAAAAGAAAGTATTGCCCTCAAAGCTGCAAAAGAAGAAGAGAGCAGCAGTGATGATGATGATGATAATGATGAAGAGACTGCTCTCTTAGCAAAGAAATTTAAAAGATTTATGAGGAGAAAGAAACCCTTCCACAAGAAAAAATTTGGAGCTAAGTGGGAAGGAGAAAAGGATAAAATAAGGACAAGGACAAAGAAAAAGAGAAAGACCCCTTGACTTGCTATGAGTGTAATAAACCGGGGCACTTTAGGAATGAATGTCCAAATTGAAGAAAGCCTACAAAAAGAAAAAGAAGGCTTATATGGCGACATGGAGTGACAGCGAGGAATCTTCTTCCGAAGAAGAAGAACAAAAGGAAGTCGCAAACGTATGTTTATGGCGGACGACAACGATGAGGTAAGTTCCGACAACCCTTGCGATGAATTTGCTTTGATGAACTTTTTGATGCTTTTAATGAACTTGTTGGGGATTTCAAAGTTTTGAAAAAGAAATA
>UESW01001316.1:292654-325501 GCA_900491605.1 Calamus simplicifolius
CCTAAAAATCATTCTGTTATAGGATCAAAATGGATATTTAGAAATAAACTAGATGAAAATGGCATAGTAATTAGAAACAAAGCTAGATTAGTTGCAAAAGGATATAATCAAGAAGAAGGTATTGATTTTGATGAAACCTTTGCACCAGTAGCTAGATTAGAAGCCATTAGACTATTACTTGCATTTGCATGTCATATGAATTTTAACTTATTTCAAATGGATGTAAAAAGTGCTTTTCTAAATGGATTTATAAATGAAGAAGTATATGTAGAACAACCACCAGGTTTTGAAGATCACGAATTTTCAAATCACGTTTTTAAATTGCACAAAGCTTTATATGGTTTGAAACAAGCACCTAGAGCTTGGTATGATAGATTAAGTAAATTCTTAATTGAAAATGATTTTATAAGAGGAAATGTTGATAAAACTTTATTTTTGAAAAGAAAAGGTAAAGATTTATTAGTAGTTCAAATATATGTTGATGATATCATTTTTGGTGCTACTAACAATCTTCTATGTCAAGAATTTGCTAAGTTGATGCAGGGAGAATTTGAAATGAGCATGATGGGAGAACTCAACTTCTTCCTTGGACTCCAAATCAAACAAAGCAAAGAGGGAATCTTTATCAACCAAACAAAATACACAAGAGAAATCTAAAGAAGTTTGGTATGGAATCAATCAAACCCCTCGGAACACCAATGAGTCCTTCATGCAAGCTGGACAAAGATGAAGAAGGTAAGAAGGTTGATCAAAATATTATCGAGGTATAATCGGATCCCTACTTTACTTAACTGCAAGTAGACCAGACATAATGTTTGCTGTTTGCTTATGTGCTAGATTTCAGTCTGAACCTAAAGAATCACATTTAATTGCTGTTAAAAGAATACTAAGATATGTAAGTGGAACAAAAAATGTAGGTTTATGGTATTCTAGAGACTCCACATTAAATTATTGCATACACTGATTCTGATTATGCTGGATGTAAGTTAGATAGAAAAAGCACAAGTGGTGCATGCCAATTCTTAGGAAGTAACTTAATCTCATGGTTTAGCAAAAAGCAAAATTCAGTTGCATTATCAACTACTGAAGCTGAATATGTAGCAGCTGGAAGTTGCTGTGCTCAAATCCTATGGATTAAGCGACAACTTGAAGACTATGGTATCACACTTGATAAAACACCTATAAGATGTGATAACACAAGTGCAATTAATCTAACAAAAATCCAATTCAACATTCAAGAACAAACACATAGAAATTAGATATCATTTTATAAGAGAACATGTAGCAAATAATGAAATATGTCTTGATTATGTTAACACTGAAGAACAATTAGCAGACATATTTACAAAACCTTTAAGTGAAGAAAGATTCTGTTATCTTAGAGGAGAGTTAGGGATTTGTGATCCATTAGAATGAATTTGAAACCCCTAAGGAAATTTTATCTAAGATTCTTTCAAATCCTTGATCTTTAAGGAAATCTTATCTAGAATTCATATCTAATTGATCCATTCATATCCAATGATTATTTTATCAATTTTTATGATCATATTCCGGACACATTTCAGAAATTTCATGTTTTTTGCTCTGAAATGGTCTCGGAGCCGACTCGGTGCGTATCGGAGTCGACTCCTGGTTTCTACTGAAACTCTCGGGTCGACCCCTTCTCTGGCGAGTCGACTCCAGTCGGGATGGTTTTCTGTGACTGTCCGGAGTCGACCCCTGGCTTTGCGCGAGCCGACTCGAAGTGGTCCCAGGTTGATTTATCTAGGGCAGAGTCGACTCGCCGCTCATTTCAAACTTTCCAATCTCTCAAAATACTCTCTCCAAATATCTCCAGACCTTCCAAATTCCCAAAATCCCTGATTAACCCTTCCAATCGATCAATGGCACCCAAAACTAGAGGATCTAACTTGCTGCGGCCGGTGTGAAGCGGAAGAGAGCCGTGAGGAAGACGGTGAGGCGTCCGTGCGTGAGCCTTCTCCAAGCACGGATTCACTTCATCTCTTCAACTCCAATGCTTCTCCCTGCTGCTCCTCTCAGGTAGATCGTTTAGCAGATAGAATCATAACACGGGTAGGAAAGTGGATTTTGAATTTTTGAGGCAGAGGGATTTTTTTGGGAGACAGTTGATAGAGATGGGTTGGGAGAAGATTGTTCTTTAGATTGCCCTACTTATCCCGCTCTAGTAAGGAATTTTATAAGAACTTGTCTAGAGGAGATCATGGTCTCATAAGCACAGTGAGAGGAAATAGATCTCAGTGACTGTAGAGCTTCTTCAGACTTGTTGGATCTACCCTTATGTGGTACATCCACTTTTCTTCTGAAGACCGAAGCCCAGCTCTTCTAGATTATTAAAGGGATGTGTCGGTTTGAAGAGGTTTTTGCCAATCAACTTTCCTTAGAACTGAGATTCTTCATAACATTTGTAGTAGGATCTTTTCCAAAGATAGGAAGATTTGATTATGTATCTGAAAGAGATATCTTTGTATGGATGCCATTGTACGGGCAAACCTATTAACCTTCCCAGCATGATTCTTTGGTACATTGCTGATGTGGAGGAAAAAGAAAATCTAGTTGCCCTATGGCATGATTCTTACTAAAATTTTTCAAGCCAAGGGTTGTTATATCTGATAGTGAGCCAATGAGGAACCTGAGACATACAGATTTATAGCTTGGCCACCATTCATCGGATGGGTTTTATTAAGAAAAATGGAAAATGGGAAGGAAAGGATTATAGAAGAGAGAGCGGATGTTGAGGCACCAGGACCATCAGTTAGACATTCCTTCACCTGCACCTCCGAGCCCTCCTACTTCTGCACCTGCTCCTACCCTGCTCAGATTTGATCAAGCTTCATCTCTTCTGCTGGCTTCTCAGATCTACAATTAAGCAACTCAAAGGACTTTTGATGATCAGTCAGAAAATTAAATCTGAGTTTGAAAAAGTTTATGAATCTAAAGGAGACTCTATACTCATTGATGATCGGATCACTAAAATTGAGTCTACTCTCAGCACTTCAAAGTCTTTAAGTGGAGATCTCAAGAACATTTTTGAAGAACTTAAAGATATTTGCGGAGATGGCGAAACCTATGCTAAAATGCAATGCGAGCTACAAGACAAAATTTAACTGCTTGCACTTTGTAGATGAAGACTAAAGGATTATGTAAAATTCAAACTGATGGAATGAAAAATAGTTGATCATTTAACTAGGATTGTAGAACTCATTTTAATGTATTAGATTTTCAATCCTTACATGTATTGAAGTTTGTATGTTTTACATTTTGATATCAATGTATTAACATTTTGATGTATTAGACTCTTTGATGAAATGAATGTCTATTTTGATTACTCAATGTATTCTTTCTATCAATGAATGAATGAATGTTTATGCTTCTCTACCTTTTTGTTGATAACAAAAAAGGGGGAGAGTTTTATAGTTTATGATTGAATATGCATATGAGAAAATCAATTAATCAATGAGATAATTAATTGAATGATTAAGTTTCATAGGGGGAGCTACCTCATTCAGGGGGAGCCTAAGCCTATTTATGAAATCAAAATAAATTCACAAATCAATCATGCATAAACTCAATGTTTTTGTCATCATCAAAAAGGGGGAGATTGTTGGGGAGATTGTTGAAAAATTTATGCCCCAATCCTTTTGATTTTGATGATTACTAAAAGCCATGAGTATATAAAAGATGCAATGAGTTTATTTACATGTGCAATGAATTTATTTTGAACAATCAATGAGAATGTTAAAGTTTGACTTAATCATTTTGAAAGTAACTTTAAGCTCAATGTTTAAGCTTTCAAAAAGAAATTTTATAATTCATATTAAAATCAATGAGTTTTTGGAATACTTCTTGAATTAATTCTTAATGTCAATTTTATTGAATTCAAGTCAAAAAATGATTAAAATGAATCTGGAACGATTTTAAAGTCAATCAGAAAAGTTTCTGATTTTTGATACGTTCCGGAGCCGACTCTTGAGTTTCAGAGTCGACTCCACTCAGAGTACAGAAATGTGTATCTGTCTCGAGTCGACCCACGTAATTTCACGAGTCGACCCCCGATTTTGTCGAGCCGACTCCATGACTGTGTGAGTCGACTCCGCTCAGACACCAGAGGTGTTTTTCTGAGCACTTCGCGAGTCGACCCCAACTTTCATGAGTCGACCCCCGACTTTCAGGAGTCGACACTTTACTTTTGGTGAGTCGACCCTTGACTTTCTAAACATTTCTATTTTTAGTATCGAGCTCGAGCCGACTCGGGAAAAGCATGAGTCGACTCCAGCAAATCTGGGCGAGATTTTTCGGATGCCAACTCAGCTCCAACGGTAAGATTTTTGATTAACGGCTATTTTTCTTTGTTCTAACGGCTATATTTGCAGAATCTATAAATAGAGAAGCTGTTTTCAAATCAAACAGAGACGAATAGAGAGAAATTTGTTTCAAAGAAAAAGAGAAAAATCGGAAAAACAGAGCTTCATTGAAAAAATCCGAGATTCAAAATAGAGTGAAAGAAAGAGTGTAAAATCAAGGAAGTTCCTTCTGTGTTCAAGTTCAAATCCAAGGAAGCTTCTAGAAGAAAATCCAAGAGCTATTCAAGAGTATCTCAAGAGATTTTCAACACTCAAGAAAGAGGAAAGCCAAATCAACTCCAACACATCTTCCGTGAAGAATCCAAGCTGAGGCCTGGTTCTACACTCCAAGGAGTTGAAGAAAAGGAGAAAAGCTCAAAGCCAACCAACTGCAAATCAGGCTTTCTAAACTTATTCTTACATTTGTTTATCTGCTCATTAAGGAGCCATTGTAACTAAAAAACATATTTCTATTCTTTGTGTCTAGTTCAATCTGGGGGATTGAACTAGAGGAGGTAGTCTTACCTCAGTTCAAGCTTGGTTAAGCTTGGGTTAGGGTTTTTGTGCTGGTGAGCCCTTGAAAACCAGCTGGGTTCGTTGTGCGCCCGGGAAAACAACAAGTTTGAGTTGTGAGCTTGTAAAACAACTCTGCTGTAATCTAGGGTGATTATAGTGTGGACCCAAGTGAATCTTGGGAGTGGACGTAGGTGTTGGATACACCGAACCACTATAAATTCTTTGTGTTTGCCGTGTTCTATTGTCTCTTTCTCTATCTCTATTTTATTCACTGCAATTTATAATTACTTTGCATATTGCCTTCATTCATCTCAAGCTAATTAATTTAAAAGGCTAATTTTTTAAAGAACCCAATTCACCCCCCCCCCCCTCTTGGGTTGTCATCTGGGCCAACAACACTGGGTACCCAGTCCCCTCTGAGCAGCAAGACGAATGGCGTGCAAGAAAGACAGCCGAATGGGTCTGTCCTCAGACACCCACGGGGTGAGCTGCATCTGCTGCCAGATCCTCATAGCTCGAGAGCAAGTAAAGATAACATGATCAACCGACTCATCCTCAAGCCCACAGATTGGGCAGAGAGGCGACATGAGAAGACCACGGCCGGCCAGTAGAGCACAGGTAGGAAGGCGGTTCCACTGAAGCTTCCACAAGAAAAGCCAAATCCTAGGGTGAATAGGCAAACGCCAGATCCATGCAACATCGTCCAACCCCGAAATCCGAGAACGGAAACAGTCGACTAGATCCCTAGTAGGAGCACAAGAAAGGCAGGAGCGCCGCCAGAGTCTGGTATCCGAGACAGCTGAGTGGGCAAGGGGAATGGCGAGAATCCTTAGCGCAAGCTCCACCCCAAAAAGTTGGAAAACAGTGGAAGCATTCCAAACATTACTGTCCTAGCAAATCAACGTAGCCACTGGCATAGAGGGGTCAACATCAGTACTAATAAAGGTTGGCCAGCGGGATAGAGGAGTGGCTGCAATCCAACTATCCTGAGTAACATCGACAGATCTCCCATCCCCAATCATCCAGTGAATATCGGGCATAACAGAAGGGGCAGCCTGACAAATCACCTGCCAAAGCGGAGAGCATCCATGAGGAGTGCAGGAAATTGAATCAGAAGACCAGACACCATATCTACCTCTCATAACGATACTCCAGAAGCAATGAGGATCCAACAGAAATCTAGAGGCATGCTTCGCAAACAGAGCTTCCCGACGAAGGACCAAAGACTGAATTCCCAGCCCACCCTCTCTAATAGGCATACAAACAATATCCCATGAAAGGAGATGAATACCGTGGCCGCCCTGACTCGAGCCCCAGAGAAAATCCCGAAAACGCCTCTCAATCCGGCGCAGACAGATAACCGGAATCAGGGTGTTAGATAAGAGGTAAAGGGGAAGCGAGGTGAGGATGGACCGAATCAGCATAATCCGACCCATCAACGAGAGGCTGGAAGCCTACCACCTACTCAACCGATCAGCTATCCGACGATCAAGATCTTCGAAGTCAGTCTGCCGAGGACGATGCCCCGATATAGGGATCCCAAGGTAGGATAGGCGGTCAGAATGGGAAGAGATCCCTAACAATTGGGAGATCATAGTCCGACGACGACAAGGGATCGACGGGCTAAAACAAAGGACAAATTTCTGCAGATTGACCCGCTGACCGGAAGCTTGGCAATAAGCTTGTATGATAGCAGAGTAAACCGCCGCTGAATAGAAGCTGGGCTAAGAAGAATACAATTGTCTGCAAAGAGCAAATGAGTAAGAGGGGGGCCTTGGGGCCTAGGCATATAAGGCTGCAATATAGACGCTCCACCAGCATGAGCAAAAGTGCGTGATAAATCATCAGCACAGAGAATGAACAGGAAAGGAGAAAGAGGGCAACCCTGCTGAAGCCCCCCAGCTGATGGGAAAAAACCTGAAGGACCTCCATTGATGAGGATGGAAAAGGTCGGCCCCTGCACACAAGCCATAACCCACTCAATGAAGAGATCATCAAAACGAAACTCCTGAAGAGTCTGCCGAAGATAAGTCCAACTGATCCTATCATAAGCTCTTTCCATGTCTAACTGGATGGCCATAAGTGCCCTTCTGCCAGTCGCCCGATTAAGATCGTGCATGAATTCTTGGGCAATAAGAGCATTATCAGTGATGGTACGACCACGGATGAAAGCCCCCTGTTCCATAGATATAAGTCGAGGAATCACTCCCTGGAGTCGAGTGACCAAGAGGCGAGCACAGATTTTGTAAAGGGTGGTACATAAACTGATAGGCCGATAATGCTGGGGAAGAGAAGCCGTCGACCTCTTAGGGATAAGAGTGACAAATGTACGCTGCCACTCTGGAGGAAGAGCTTTAGATGAGAAAACCATCTGAATAGCCATAACCACATCCGACCCGATAATATCCCAATAGTGTCGGAAGAAGAAGGGAGGAAACCCGTCAGGACCAGGGGCCTTATCAGGGCCCAGAACCCAAACAGCAGAACGAATCTCCTCCGCCGAAACCTCCCTCAAAAGCATAGCATTATCATCCTCAGTCACCCGGGCAGCCAGGGGAACAGGAGAAATGGGGCAGCCACTGGCAGACACCTCCAACCAACGGTACTGAAAATAATGGACAATCTGCTCTCGAATAGTCTCCTCGTCTTCCGCAATATGACCATTCTCATCACGGATATACCGAATATGATTGGCAGCCCGCCGAGCCATAGTAGCCTGATGAAAGAACCTGGTATTTCGATCGCCCTCCTGAAGCCACTGTATCCGGGACCGCTGTCGCCAATAAGTCTCCTGCTGACTAAGTATAGAATGGTGTAAAGACAAATTCCGACGGAGAGTCTGGAGATCTAACTCCGAGAGGCAGCCATCCGAATCTTCCTTCGCCTGAAGCAAAGCAATGTCAGCTTCCACAGATTGAATGCGCTGGTCAAAATCGCCCACCTCTCTCCGACTCCAACTCAGTAGCCTGCGCTTCACTAATTCAAGGCGGCGGGAGAGACGGTAGACAGAACTTCCTCTAACTGGCATCCACCACACCTGACGGATAATAGCCCGGGTCGAAGAGTAAGAAGTCCAAAATTGCTCAAACCGAAACAGCCTCAGAGGCCGAGTGGAAGACTCTGTAGAGATCAGAAGAGGGCAGTGGTCAGACGCAATCCGAGGCAGATGAGAAATTGTAGCATCGGAAAAGAGCTGCATCCACCCAGGAGAGGCCAATGCTCGGTCAAGCCACTCCCACACCCGAGCAGTTCCCCGTCGGTTATTGCACCATGTGAACCGAGAGCCAGAAAACCCCAAATCCACAACCCTGGCAGTGGAAAGAAAAGAGCGGAACTCAGAAGAATTCGGGAATCCACAAACCGACGCCCCCCCGCTTCTCCGATGCATCCACAATACAATTAAAATCTCCGGCAATAAGCGTAGGAAAATTCTAGCCTAAGAGAGTGAGTGTCTCGGACCATAGATAGCGCCTCTCTCTATAGTCCGTACTAGCATAGACGCCAAGCAGCAACCAAGGCGGAGTAATCCCCTCCGAAATAACCAGGGCCACCTGTTGATTACAACTATGAAAAGCATCAATACGGATGGAAGGCTCCCGCCAAAGTGCCAGAATACCTCCAGAAAGACCATTAGATTCCATAGCATAAGAAGACCAACACTGGAAAACTCTCCGTTGGAAGCGCTGAAGACTGTGACCCGAAAGACGAGTTTCCAGCAAAACACAGATATCAAACTGATGAAGCTGCAATAACCGAGTAAAGGAGGAGCGAAAGGAAGGTTTCAACGCTCCTCAGACGTTCCAAATAAGAATCTTCATAAAGAGGAAATCCAGGTCAAGGGGTCACATGGGCCCCATCCTTGGCTTCAGCCAATTCCATATCGGAATGATCTCCAGAGTCCAGGCCCTGGGTCACTAAACCATCCTCAGGCGAAGGGCAGCCGACCTGAGCCACAAGGTCCGACTGCTGTGAGAGATCCATGGCTACAGCCTCCTCATCAGCTCGAATCACCTTCTTGAGAGAAGAGACCATAGCATCATGATCGCAATTAGCCCGGCAAGGTGCTGATTCAGAGGGAGGAACTAAAGCCACAGAATGGGCTTTACCTGAGGAAGACCGACTACTCTTGCCTTTTGCTTCCTTAGAAATAACTCTGGGGCCCGCAGACACAGCAGGTCGGGCCCGTTTGAGCGAAGTAGGATTCGCATCTTCCCGGATCTTGGGACACCCAACCCAACGATCCGAACCCAAAAGGCCAAAAGGGTTAACTGCCAATACCTCCTTTGATTTAGAGGGAAATTCAGACTTGGCTACAGGGCCAGCTGCAGCAAATTGGAAATCCTTCACCTGACATGGAGTCTTAGAGGATTTACGGGTCTGAGGCTTCCTCAGGGTCTTAGGATCAATCAAAGATTGAGAATGGATAACAGGATCCTTAACACCCTCTGAAGCCAACACTGAAGCAGAAGAAGCTTCAGAAAACTCTGCTACAGTAACCGGCACGCAAACACCATCCCGGCACGGTCCAGCAACGGAGTCTGAGCGATTATCAGCAGGGGAAACGACCGATTGAGGAGGAATTGAAGGAGCGACCCTCCTCCTGGAGGTCTTCTTCAGAATCATCCAACCGTCCTCCCCGCCCAAAGCGGCAGCCTTGGCTATACCCGACGATCCTTCAATTCGACCAGACTGACTGGAATCCACCAGCGGAGCTTGACGACGGATCCGGAGAGCAGACATCCACGGACCAAAATGTGCACAGCAGAAGGCGACTGGTCCACCCCAGCTGAATCCATGGATGAAGAGCACGGCCCGGAGAGGTGGAGGGATCCACACAAGGAGCAAATTCCATCTACATGTTCATAAACAAATTGTTGCCAAAAGGGGGTACCTGTTGCTCTGAACCGAGCTCCAGGGCGGAAGGGCTGGCGCAAATCGACGCAGACACATGCCCGGGCGTAGCCTCCCCGCCTCTTCTCCTTCGTAGACGAATCCATGCCCACATACTGACCAGCAACCGATAGAATTGCTCGAAGGGACTCTTCCGTCCAAAGCTCAATCGGCAGCTTAGGAAGCCGAATCCAAAGCAGAGCTTGGTGCAGAGCATCTTCAGCAGGGATGAAACCTGGACGCCATGCCTCCGCAGCAAGAGGCTGGCCATTAACGATCCACGGCTGCGACAACACAGCGTCACGAGCAGCTTGAAGATCAAATTTGAGCAGGAAGGTGCGATGGGAAAGGCCAATAATGTTAATCCCTCCGTCGATTCCTCCTCTACGAAGCTCCCGGATGACAGCCTCAGAGGGAACCCAGCGAGAGAGGCTTCGCACAATCAACCCCAGTTGAGCCCACTCCGAAATCTCCTGATCAATCGCCGCAGTGGGAAGCTGGATAATATCAGGGAAAGACTGCTCCAAAGCAGCGATTTTCTCCGACGACGGCTCCGAAGTGGACCACAGGAACGCGCTTCCGCTCGGTCGACGAGGGGCACCAGCAGGGGCTTTTCGCCGATCACCACCGGTCAGAGGGACGGAGCTGCCAGCAGCCATCATCCATCGAGAGATGATCGAAAGCGATGAGGAGTCGCCTGAGATCGGAAAGAAAGCAGATCGAGCACTAATCTTAAAGCACGACCCAAAGAAGCAACAGAGCACTCCTAGCACACTTCTTAAAGCAGACTTCTCGTTGGAACGATTAAATGGCTCTTTAAACATACACACATAATACCATAATCACATATACTTACATTTATGCTAGAGTATCAACTTTTTCTCTGTTTTTTTTTGTTATTTATGATTATATATATTTTGGATAGTCTTCATTATTATCATAATAATGATCAGATTTTTGGATCATTTTCACTTTGATGCCTCTACTTGTAATTTAAGTCAGAAGATTACAGTGCCATGTTATTGTACGGCCTGTTAAGACCCCCAGCCTGTATGGTTTTTTTGCCAATAAACGTACAGACAGGATTTTTTTGAAATTTGACCTTAATTCTTGAATAATACTTTCATTTTTAACGAAAAATATAAGATGTATTTTTGAAATACGTGATAATCTTTAAATTAAAGATGAATGGTGAGGAAAGTATGATACTAGCTGCTCGGTCTCAGTCATGAAAGACTACAATTCTTGAATAATACTGTCATTTTTTTTTCACTATATCCAGGATTTGAATCGTGAATAATATCCTCAAGTCACAAAGATTTGTTTAAATTTGGAGAATAGTTAGTATACGATCACTTGCTGCGTTTCTCTCAGTTTTTTCGCCATCTTTTGTAAATTTTCTGGAAACATTTCTTCTTCCAGTGAATCAGATGGCAAAGTATCCTTACATTATTATTATTATTATTAAAGGATATTTCAATATCAATGAAGGGCCAAAAATAGGAAACATACCTTATTTTGGAGTAGTGGATCATCGACCGTCGAAGGCTACCAAAGTCCTCGGTTCATCCACATTCCTAAGCCGTAGTTTCGGTAAGGAAGAGAAGGAAGAAGGCACTTCTATCTTCTTATCTTCACCCCTTTCTCAGAAAACACCTTCGGCCTTCTTAAAGAAGAGGATAAGGTTTAAACTGGATAAGGCAAAGAGATACGAAGAGGCCCATCTCGTGTGGACGGCTAACTTGGTACCCAGGTCAACAATCAAGTCTCAAGGAGAAGCTCTTATGGGTACAAGGATGAATTGCCAACGAAAATCCCTGATGACAAGAAGGAAGAGTACTCAGAGTCCATTTAAAAGATCATTTATTGTATTAAAAATTTTAAGATTGTGATATTAAACCCCTCTCCACGGCCTGCTGATTTTCCTTTGGATCCTCTCTTCAGCAAAACCAAAAGCATCAAAATCCGCCCCCATTGATTCTGGAATCCCTGCCAATCTCTTATGCTGATGACCACAAGGAATTCCAAGAAGCCAGGATTAATTGTTGTCATCTATAGGATTCTACTAAATCTTCTGCATGCTACGCCGGTCTGAATTTAGATGGCAAGGATTCAATAACATGGAAAACCAAGCTCTAAAGAATGAAGAATGAAACTGCCATCCTTGCTAAGATTGAAGAATTTAATAGCTTTTTACGTAGTCCACCACATGAGCTCTAATCCAGAACAGAGCTTTTAAGATGTTTCAGACAACGTAGGTAACCGGTGAATGCCCAATTAAACAGAACAGGGGCGCCAATTGACATGGAACAAGAACATGATTGGGTCAACCACAAAATTCAAATCCAATGCATATAGAGTCAGCATTGGCTCTGGCTTAAACTTAACAAAAAATCATGCAAGCCATGATTCCATCTCCAGAACAAAAAAAAAAAAAAAAAAAAGTCGGCGGATTACAAATCCATTTCTTCTAAGAAATGTAAATCTCAATATTGTGGTGGTCCTTTACAAATACAACTGGCAGGAAACTCACAATCCCAAAAACTACATCATTCTAATAACAGATTTCAAGTGTTACAAACAAATAAATACACACCAATCCAGTATACTTGATGTACTGTCACAATGGCAAGCAAGACCATCCAGAGCTGCAATGAAAAGAGCCTACAGAAAAAACAGCACCAAGCACCAGACGGGGTAAACCAACAGAAGAACAATACCTGCAGTATTTGATATGCCATGGCTCTTGGTGAATGAATTTCTAAAGCCACCCGATGCTCGGATGTGCTCCTGAAGCAGGTAGCAGCCAATAGCTAAGCATATGATGATGCCAACCAGACCGTCCCTGATTGTGTAAGCAAAGAGACCAGGGGCAACCACGAGAAGAAGGATCAATGATCCAGGCATCTCCAACCAGCCTACATCAACAGGAAAAATATTCACATAAGAAAGGATCCAGCTGTTCTATTTAATGCTCAAGGACGAAAATTGTGAAGTGCACGGTGTCAGGGCACTTCACAATTTTTTCAGATATTTAAGGATTCACAGATAGATCAGAGAAATGGTTAAAATCATGTGTCTATATAATTCAAATAATTACTGGTGCAAATAAACGAGTCAACGAAATCAACACAATTTTTTCAGAAAAGAAAAACACATTTGAAAGAATCAATGTCTGCAACGATAAGGTGGACCAGTCAGCAAAGTTCTCAAAGAATCTAGTGCCAAACCCATATAGAATACAACATAGCAGAAAGCTGATACCAGTTCTCCATGATCCAAGAAATTTGTAAATCAAAAGTTTTGAACACAGCCATATGTAGATATCTAGCAGAAATTTAACGCTAAGATGATTCAGAAGCATCCATGGGAAGTGAGTGCCATATAATTAATGATACTTTCATGTGAAGAGGCCACAATGCACAATGTCGCAAGATTAGCTTGGACAAATGCTCATCCTTGAATGGTTAGTCTCTCTCTCTCTCTCTCTCTCTCTCTCTCTCTCTCTCTCTCAGGTATATACATGCAGACAGTTTTTACATACAGGACTAAACTTAGAGTTGAAAGAATTGGAAATTATTGTTAGTTTAGCGATAAATGTTATGGTGTGTGACTGATAATGCTCTTATGCTTCAGAGAAAAGCAGCAAACAGGTCTGAAAAACCAAGCCCAGGTAGATGGGTGACATTCAATTAATATGGTTGCAATTATGTGCGAGTCCATTGACATAAAGAACAAAATTAATGCCTCTGATCACAAACCATTTTCTAACACGGGAAAAAAGGAAAAAGAAAAGAGAAAATTTCATATTGGACAATGAGTTGCTTAAATATCTGGCAGTCCAATTCCATGCATGATCGATACTTTTTAAACTCCAAGATTTGAATTTCATATAGAGCAAGCAGGCATGCATAACTTATGAGAAGTCAGCAAAAATAAATCTCAACATTGCACTCTAGATTTACTGATAGGCAAATAAGAAAGAGGAGAGATAGAACATCCGTCCAAAAAAAAAAGTGTGTGAGAGAGAAAGTGCTAGTACCAATTACCAGTGTGTGAATATGTAAACATAATGAATACCATACAGCCACACATGATCAAAACCTTCACAGCGTTTGGGCCACTGTGGGCATAATATAAGCAGGAACATGGCAGATCAAGCTAGAATGATATTCAAAACCATACCAGGGAAGCGTTGAGGAAAGAAGAGTCGCAGCACAACAGCAATAAACGTAATCCATTTACCAACATCTCCTCTGCAAAATATTTTAAATAAAAGTGAAGATCAGACTATTGGAGCTATATGATAAATAACAAGACTTGTCAACTTGTTTGGTGCCACTTGCATGTGTCCTCTATTAATTTCTGACCAAGGCTAAAACCTGTGAGACTATTAAATGAAAAACTAAATCATTTCTCACAGTCTCCTTCCAAATCTTGATTTCCCTTCCTTTTTTTTTTTTTTCTTTTTGCGTCTGTCGCCCATTCTATAAACCCACACCGAGGCAGCTCTTCAACTATGCAACTTCCTCCATAGAAAGGGGAGTTTTGGCCTAAATTGCCATCCATACGATACAAAGTTGTCTATCCTTTATGTGTGACAACCAACCATATCTAATATATTCATTGTCCTTGCAACCTGTCATGCTCATGGGCCTTCTCCACCACCTAACATCCTGATGCTGTGACAAAGGTGGTCTGACTATTGTTTTCTGAAATGCTTTTTAGAATCTCAATGGTATTAATTTGATGATTGCATTTTACACCAAAGGCATATCTACGCTTCATTTACATCAATTTAATCCTATCAGGGATGCACCCATTTATCTATCAAGCATTCAGTAAGGCTGATTCAAGGTGGAGAAAGTGATTTATTTGGAACATATCTTTTTACTAAAAGCAATTAAATTCCAAATCCTCTTATACTTCCACTAAAATGGTACCATAAGCAAGTTGTTCTTGTCCACTTCATCCACAAAAAATGCCAATATAAAAGAAAGAAAAGGATTATCACCTTAATAAAAAAAACAGTGCCGATGGCAAACTAATGAAAATGTAAGGAACTAAAAGTGCAGTCAACATGTTTGTCCTCCAGTTTGTCCGGTCCAATATCAACAGATATCTGCAGTAAGATCACACATGCGAGCACCAAAAAAAAAAAAATCAGAATTAAGCTAAAACGTTCAAATCAAAAGAAACAATGTCATGGCCACACAAACAAGCACTTTTCATAGATTTCTTTTAAAATAAATGGTTGGACGCATATATCAATATCTGTATATAATACAGAAGATTGCAGGTATTCTAAACACTCTGGAGTGCATTTATCGATCTATACAGTTAAAAAAATGGAAGAAAAGTTGCATGAAAGTAAGGTAAATTCTAATTAAACATGCATGCACCAATATAGAGCCTATGGCAACATCTATTAGAATTCACCATCTCTAGCTTCAATCCAGTTAAATTACTGTATCCAGGAAGCACAACCAGGTATCAACAAAAGCAAGTAAAATTGCAGCCTTCATTGTTCAATCACAACAACCAAGCATTTCCTGGTACATATACTATGTTTCTAATCTCAGTGTAACTTAGCATCATCATCAGATGTCAGAACAATTAGATCCAGCAGATACAGAGCAGTCCATAGGCAAGTTATAACTAATTGACCTAGCCCTAGTTCCCCTGTGAAAGAACAAACAATAACTGTAGACGTTTTGTTTAATTATAATATATAAATACTCTCAGTATGTAAGTAGAAAGTTACAAACCCTAGAATTAAGCTGAGAAAGATATATACATGTAATAGTATCAACAGCAATCATTTACAGAGATAATTAGTAATATATTTGTGATGGATAAGCTTGTGAAAGCCCTACTGTTCCTAACTAGTTCATGGAATCATACATGCATCTTTAAAGGAAAGTCTGTTAGAGAGGACGGAAACATGTTCTCATAAATTCAGATTTTCTTAGAGACTCCATCTTAAGATGGAGTTCTCCACAAGCTCCTTCTTTTACTCATTGTCCCTTCTTTTTCTTCTCATTACGCAAATCCATCACCAAACTTTCACAAGAGTCCGAAATTAAGTCGCATCAACCATGTATCAAAGCAAACAAATGAAAACTAGATAGTAATACAAAGGTATGGTGTTCATAAGAATGATCCCATGAGATATATTAGTGGAAAGTCTCATAATCATAAATTTGGAGCATCAAACTTCACCAATTGATGATATTTGATGAATACTTTATGGCATCCACGACTTGAAGGGTGTAAACGAGCATGTGTACGTTTCAAGTATGTTAAAGTTCATTCCATGAAGCTTATTTATTTGTGTTTCTTTTTCTTTTCTTTCAATTATCCTTTAACATGTGTTCTGCTATACAGATTATAGCAATGGCCATGCCATCTAGCACTTTGTATTTATATAAATTTATTGCCTTCAGTGTTGATTTGATGTACTTTTAACTTCTTTTAGGTCTTCATTCTCTAAATTGGTGGTGAGCAATGGATTAGGATGACTTAAGAATCAATGCCAATTCAATCTGATATGATCAAATTTATTCAGTGAATAAAAAAAGGTAAGATATTTTCAATCATCGTATTATCCACAAGTCGTCTGCTATATCTATTAAAAATTTTTAAGTATTAAATTAGTCAACAAATACTATATATATATATATATATATATATATATATATATATATATATATATATATTAATCTAAGTAAAGAAAAAATTTTAACCATTAAATATCAGACATATATCAAAAAAAGAAAAGAAAAGAAAAAGGTTCTATCTAAAAATTAACTTGAAACCAAATAGATCTGGACCGATTTTGGGTTAGTTCCAAGATAAAATCGGTTCTCTTCTAGATTCAAAATTCTGAAATTAAAATTGAATTGGTTCTAGGTTCCCAATACTCTCCTACCCTTAATAACACGCCCTAAAGGGCCATTTGGGCCCTTTTATGAAATCATCAATGAAAATTTGCCAATAATCGAAGCATCCACAGCTCATACCTACCTTTGGAATTGCAATTCAAATTATCCCCCTTCCTTCTCATAACATCATCAATCTATCCCACTGAATCACTAATGGACGTCTAGGATTTGAACGCGGCAAGTCTTAGGTAAGACCTTCATATCTTCAAAGCTCTCATCTTCACGCTCTTGCTTTGGGCTCATCGCACAAGCAAGTGGCAACATGAGCCGGAGAGCAATTGGTGTCCAAAATCATCTTTGTTCCCATTAAAAGTATCCGTACAAGGGAAAGTGGTCACAGAAATAAGGGAAAGGCGAGCTCACATTGCTGCCACGGAAGCGAGGAATTTAAGGATGGTGGTGCCGAGGCCCAGGCCGCTGGCAAGCTTGAAGGCATGGTTGGCGAGCTTCTTCGCGGCCATCCAGAGCTCCTTGTAGTCCGACTCGATCAGATCTTCAGCCAGCCGGTCCGTCTTCCACATGTTTTCCAAACTGTTCTTCTTCTTCTTCTTTTTCTCCCTTTCTTCTCTCCAAATTTCACAACTAGAGAATTCAAGAGGGAAGGGAGAGTAGGTATAGCGTCCTCTTCTCCGGATTCTTCGTCGCCGAGGGTGTGTCCCTGGATTTCAGCGAAAGACTCGCGGCGGGCGCGCGGCACTCTCGTTGGAGTATCGCTACACCATGATCTTCACACGTGCCATCTGGGTGTCACTGATCGGTCCCGTTGCTTGGCTGGATCCATCCAACCATGTCTCCTCGCCGGTACTTGCCGTTTTATCGGAATCCTGGTATCCGGTTCGAAACCTCCAAAGCTAGAGGGAACATCACCGTGGATTTAACCGTTCGATTTGGACTGGTCGTCTTGTCGGATATACAACGTCTCCGACTCTCCCGCGTCTCTTTCCTTTTTTTTTTTTTTTTTATAAAAGAGAATTGGGAAAGGAAAATAATGGCAGATCTACGGACAATATTTTGGCTGAGAGTTTTCGTTGCCCATATATTATACCATGGTTGGATGGAAAAAGGGATTAAGAGTTATAATTTGAAGAATGCCTTTTCATATATATATATATATATATATATATATAAAGGAATGCATAAGAAAGTTAACCGAGGTGACCGGACTTTGCATTTGTAAATTTTAGTTTGCATGATTCCCTTTCAATCCATGATCTGATAGCTTAGGATTATGCCAAGTTTTGATGGGGTTTATGCTGATTTAGAAACCTTAAAACTTGATAGAATACTCCATTTTAGAACCTGAAAACAAAGTATTAACGTTCGGCTGCGTTTGATGGCCAAACCCGGCAGGCAAGGAACTAATTGGACTCCTATTCAGGTGTGGGACGAAGTCCAGCAGCGTCATGGCCGGCCGGAGGACCAGCAAAGGTCCACAGTTCAAGGCACGGCTAATCGGAATATGGGTAGACTAAGAAGAAGAAGTGAAGAAGAACTTAGTTCTATATATCTTCTGATATGCGTGTTCGTTTGGTGAACCGAATATGGACTAATGGGCCATGATTATTGGGTATAACTGTATAAGTATAACCTAGTTAAACTTCTGGTTGTTAGTCTATTTAGATAAGGTTTGGGTTCTAATTTTGGGTTAACATAGCGTTTTTGAAGTTAGGATACCTAAGTTGGGAGAAGCCCCAATTGTTTATTATCGAAGCCAGCTGGGTGGAAGATTATTAGCTATTATAATTATAAAAATTAATTTAAAATTCCTTATGTAGATGAGCAGCACCCCTAATTTTTGGAATTAGCGAGAGAGATGAGTAGACTAGCTGAAAATTAGATTGTTATAAATCGATTAATTTTATAATTTAATTATTTATTTAGTACTATGAAATTATGAAAAGATGATTGAAATGACATTGAATGTTGTCACTGTTTACCAATCAATAAATTGCATAAATAAAATAATTAATTATTATTATATATATGAATGATTAATGTTTATTATCTAAAATTTATTGCTATTATTATTGAAATATGCAAAATAGGAATAATACATTAATTTCCTATGTAAATATTTAAGATTTTTGCTTAAATTAAATAATGCAAACCACTGAATCATGTAGATTATCTTATTATATTATTACCATGGGAAATTTTATAATATTTTTACATTGATTCCATGCTATAATAAAGAAGAAATAATAAAATTATATGCTTACATGAATAAGCAGTTACTAATAAAAAATAAATTATTACTCAAAGATTTAAGTAAAATATGAATTCTTCATTCGCTATGTGATAACATGATGATATGATAACATGATGACAGATATCTAGACTCAGAGGAGATATGTGAAGATCCAACTCCATACATAGGATTAAATATGATGTAGTGGCTCTGTCATATGGATACATACACTACAACAAAAGGAAGCAGTAGCAACTCATTTTTTTCGACGCTTTGGTGAAGCGTTGAAAATTTTTTCCACATTGCCGACACTTTGAAAAAGCATCGAAATTTTTGACATGATTTTACAAATGCCGACGCTTTTAAAGCATCAGCATCATATTTTATATTACTTTAATCAGATGCCAATGCTTTTTAAAACAAAGACATCGGTATCTGTGTAATTTTTTTTTTGCCGACGCTTTAGAAAGCGTCGACATCAAAAAGTTTTTTCGGATATTTTT
Source organism: Calamus simplicifolius (assembly GCA_900491605.1). Lineage (NCBI taxonomy): Eukaryota > Viridiplantae > Streptophyta > Magnoliopsida > Arecales > Arecaceae > Calamus > Calamus simplicifolius. The sequence continues at coordinate 312,057 of UESW01001316.1, forward strand.
TTTTGCCGACACTCTATAAAGCATCGGGATCGAAGATTTTGTTTTGCTCAGGAATTTTTGTTTCGATGCTTTTTAAAGTGTCGAGATAGGAGATTTTTTATTTTTTATTTTTTGCGAACGCTTTATAAAGCATGATGATATGAGATTTTGTTTGGAAATCATGGTGATATGAGATTTTGTTAGGGAATTGTGTGTTCATATGTTTTGCCGACGCTTTACAAAGCATTGCTAGCTCCGCCTTAGTGCTTCTTTAGTCCCATACCGGAAGCCCCATGTGGTTCTCCCCTCCTCTATATCTACTCGCCCTTTTTGGTCCTGTTGTTCCGATGGCGGAGGTTGCCAATGCTCACAATCTCAGCTACAAACTCCTTCATCCCCTGTCTTGATTCATGGGAAGACTCTTTTGACTGCGACCTCCAACTTAGAAGTGGGCAGCACCCCTTTATAGACCCTCCCGAAGCCTCCAATCCCAAGTAGCTCCTTGTCTTTGAATCCCTTGGTATCCCTTGGTAGCTGTGAACAAATCCTTGAATGAGAACCGATGAGGCCCGTAGTCACGCTCCCAATCTTCAAGTAGCTCTGCATACCTTATTCTCCTCCTCACAAGAAATATCACGGTTCCAACAACCATCAGCACGAAGGCAGCTGAAGCCAAAGGCAATGAAATGTCCAGAGCCTTGGATCTGCCCTTCGGTGTTGTGCGAGGGAGGCGAGGTAGCTTCGAGTAATCAAGTGCTTGAGCTATTCCATTCATCTTAAAGCTCCATCCAAGGACATAGTGAGATGTTAGAACAGAGCCCGTTGATGAAGAGAATCCGACGTACATGGGATCTACCAGCACGCTTGAAATTAAGATCGATGGTGGAAGATAAGAGGCCGGCGGGGTTTGGAAATCCTAATGGGAGCCATGGTAACATTAAGTTGCATCTCTTTGCCATCGTAGTCTACCCATACTTGCATGGGTTGGCAACTGATGAGAGTGAAGTTCTTGAATGAACTAGTATCATCAGCATAATATCCAGCAGTATGAGAACTGTTAGATATTAAGCTATTGATATCAATTCCAACATGGTTGTCATCGATATCTTTGAACTCAGTGCTACGAATCGTATCTAGCTCAACTGCAAAGACATGATTGGTCAAATTGCCGTTATTGATTGAATTGAAGAGGCTTAAATAGGCTTGGTAAGGCTTTGGAGAGGTCTGTGGTGGGAGAGACTAAGAAGGCAATTCCATGGCTGCTAAGCTCGGCATACTCCGAGATTATTGCGAAGACAAAAGTAGCGGAGAAGGAGAAGATGTTACCATCGCTAGGATTTCGGAAGTGAAGGGGAGATGGATGGAAGGCGTGGCCCTTCACCTGCTTGGTCTTGTTGGTGAGCATCAGGAGGCCGTTGGAGGTGATCGATGTGTTGGAGAAGGAAGCAACAGGAAGAAAGGAGCCAAGAAAGGAGGAACGGCGTTATGAGCCAAAAATAAACAAAAAAAAAAAATATTCCAGCTCAAGCCAAGATTGAGCCATATTTCGCATTTTAAAGCGTCCGGACAAAATAATAAAGCCCAGCCGTTTGAGCCAAGATGAAGCCATATTTTCTATGCCGACGCTTCCGGGACAAAATAATAAAGCAGAGCCACCTGAGCCAAAGCGCCGATAAATTTTTTTTTTTTCACACCAACTGTACCAATGCTTTAAAATGCATCACAATACTGGTTTCCGATGCTAAAAAAACATCGATAAATCACTTTTTTAGCATCGTTATTCTTAAAACTTGTAGCGGTGATATATCCCTATAATGTGACTGTAAAATTTAATTAAGTGATGACATGATAAATACTATTAATATTGATGACATAGAAATTATGTTATAATGGCATGACTACTGTTAACTATTGTTAGTATTAATGGCATGATAAATTTTATAATGAAGACATGGACTATTCATAAAAGGCTAATTAACTATTCAAGATATATATAACATGTGAAAATGTACATGATAGAATACTAGTCTTCCATCCTTATTATATTTATCATTTAATTGATTTATTGGTTTATGATTAATTCTATTTTCTGAGCATGAGCTCATAAAACATCTTATTATTATTTTTTAAATTCAAAGAATCTAAAAAACTATTCTTTTTGGACCTGTTAGGCATTCTTCTTAGTTGTCTTTTTGAACAAAGCCATTATTGCTAGATGTTTTATTTTTTTCTAGTTATATGAACAGTTGTTTGATAGGAAGATTATGGAATAAAAGCTTTAGTCCAGTGACTAGTTTCTATTGTAATTGACGTTTTGTATGCTCTATGGCGATGGATTGTCATAATCGGATTCACTCTAAGGTTTAAGGTGTGGCAGATGCAATATCCTTTGTCCGTTAAAGTTTAATTATTGTTTAAGAAGCTACACCATATAGAGGCCTGTAACCTCAGACCTTCTCAAGGCCATATAAGAACATGAAGAAAAACACAAGATAGAGTGCAATGGTAAGGCCTCGCTAATTATGATAGATTTGTTTCAAGCATACAATAAGTAGATCTAAAACTCTATTTCTTCTCTCTCGTCAAGCTCTTTGCTTTGAGCCAACGGTGGGCACCGAAGTGCTGGAAGAATTTTATTAAAGTTTAAGATTCAAAACAAGAAGAGAAAACGAAAGAATAAAAACAAGAAAAAAAAAAAAGCAGGAACTTTTTATGACATCCAAGTCTGTCGTTCGAGACCAGGGAATCTTATGAACTCGAGGCCACAACTAATTCTCGTCAGGTTCTTGAAGACGGTGGACAGCGTCCGCCATTGTTGGCTGATCCACTGGTGCAACCGGAAGCCGGAGGTGGTATCGCGCCTTGTGGCAGGGATTGGAATGTGAAACCGACTCCTGTGGGCTGCTGCTCCACTCTGAGAAGCCTTCCTGCTGTGGCCGGCTGGGAACACAGGAGGTAGAAGATGGAGAGAATGGTCATCAGGACCAAGAGGTTTCTCTTGATAGAAGCCATGGACGCCACTTGGCGATCTGGTTTTCTTTCTTTCTGCTTTGTAACTAAGATGTGGCAACTACTGATCTGATTTGTTTGGTAGATGGAAGGAAGAGAGGTAAACGGGACTATATATATGATTTTCTTTACGTGTGTTTTGGTTTTGGGAGAAGAGAATATATAAGAAGCACTTGAGGGGCGCGCATTCCGAGTGGCGCGGTAAGCGGATGGAACTTGGAATTCAGCTTGTTATGGCTTTCTTCAAAGGAATTACTAGGAAAGTGCAGCAGGTCGTTGGAATGCAAGGGTGTTTTGATTCTTGGTAAAAACTAATGCGTCTTCTTTGCTATTTCTTGAGACCGTTCATCAAACGAACGTCGAAGACGAATGGTCGGAAAGTTGTGAATCCCTGAGGCGCCAAGTGTTATTTAACATCTTTGTACTTTGCATTTAAAGAAACAGGGACAAACGACAAGACTAAAGTACGAAAATTGGCCAACATTCCTCGAGTCACCTCAAATAATCCTAGTCAACCTAGACTTCGTAGTTGATCTCCTTATCTGTCGGTCTGATCCTCGTGGTGCATTGACCAAACTGTACTGAAACAACAACCGGCCGAATGTTTGATCTTAAAAGCATTTCAAATTGTTGACGGTCAAACTAGCTTACTTTTGTGGTCGCCGATTCAAACTCGCCAAGTTCTTGAATTGCCTCTAGCTAGGTAATCTCCACTTAACATCATAACAAAAATTATATACGGAACTTTTATTGAAAAATGTTTGCATGGAATATTAGTTTTTCATTTATTTTTCAGTCAAATGTAGCCCATGCATCTCATATTAATGGCGTACGTGATTCTTCAATGACAATCACGAATTTAGATGAGCACAATGATTAAAAAAGCATGCATGTGTTATGATGATTAGAACGAGGTCCCAATCTGTATACTTTGCATTAGAAAGAAAGATACCTATATCTTCGTGTTCATACACTATCATGTCATTCACCATTTCACTTTGAGACTGCTGGTGGGAATTGATGGAAGAAAGTTATACTAACTAAAATCCTTATTTGAGAGATGTCATTTATATGTAATCTGATCACTTTCCTTTAAGGTTTATTCGTCCCTGCCATGAAGGGCAGGTACCAAGAAACAATGAATATCCTTCTAGACACTAAGAAGCCCTGCCCTTCTACTGTTGCATAAATGAAGAGGAATCCTAAAGATATCTTTTGAGAAAGAACTGAATTGTTGAAAATTAGATGTGCTATCTTTTGCAGTTTAACAGAGTATTTAAGAGAATTATTTTCAAAAAAGATTGATTTGCAAAAGAAAGAAGAGACTTTATGGAAAAGAGGAGAGACTTTGGAAGGATTTTTGATCGATTTTATATAAAGAAGGTGTGGACTCATGGCTTATCTATTAGATGCATCTGGCTTATGCATCCTTTGGTAATTACAGTAATTTGAGACGGAATGCATTGTACGCACTAGCAGCTAATTTCAGATGCACTCCATATGGAGCCTAATTCAAAAGGTAAAGTGTAATAAACTGATTTACAATAATGTGCATGTGCACATACTCAAACTTAGCCTAGTTTGATTCATAGAAACATTGCGATATGGCTTGGGTTTCCATATAAGCATCCTTCTGTTGTTTTATTTTCCTATTGTGCAACTAAACTTCTAAATTTATTTTCTCTCTCTCAAAGAATCATTTATTATTTTGAAAAATCTTGAGATCTATGCAGTAATTGCATTGTGCTTTAAGATTTGTGCAGTAAATGATCGCAAAGTAGATGGGCTTGAAAGAAGGGCATTCATCTCTAACTTTCCCTGAAGAGCTTTAGGCAAAATTTTTGTAACAGTTGTTATCATTTTGGCATTCATCTGGCCCATCATTCATAAGGGTCCTTTACAATTCTATAATAATCATTATATTACGGCAGCAGTTCAAACTTCTTGATTTTATATCTTAAATAAAAATTTAAATTTATATATTAAATAGAATTTTCTTATATCTTTTTGTATGAGCGACTTAATTAAAAATATTTACATTGATTTTTTTATCAAATTTGAAAAGAGTGGGGCTATTTTTACCCAATGTGTCATCAAATTAGGCACAAGATTAAGATGCGAAATTTATGGATCTTAAGCGCTTCTTAAGACATGGACAGTTATAACTTTTCTCGTTGTCAATGGTAGTTCAAATGAATAATTCAATAATTAGACCATGTATTAAAGAAAGCAACCACATGAACCATCTAATAGTATACAATATCTATCTTTTTGCATAGATTTGTCCATTAAAGTTTAATTATAGTTCAAGAAGCCACACCATGTGGAGGCCTATAAACACCTACCTCAGACCTTCTCAAGCCCGTATAAGAACATGAAGAAACACACAAGATGGATTGCACTACTAAGACCTCGCTAATTATGATAGATTTGTTTCAAGCATACAATACGTTGACCTAAAACTCTATTTCTTCTCTCTCGTCTCACTCTCTTCTTTGAGGCAACAATGGGCACCGAAATGCCTGAATAATTTTGTTAAAGTTTAAGATTAGAAACAACGAAGAAAATCAAAAAAAGAGAGAAAAATGGTAGGAAATTTGATGACATCCAAGTCTACCGTTCGAGACCAGAGAATCTTATGAACTCGAGGCCACAACTAAGTACTCTAATTTGATTTAGTCACGTTCGTCATGATTTCAAGATGGCGAACAGTATCCGCCATTCTTGGCTGATCCATTGGTGCAACCAAAAAACGGAGGTGGTGCCGAGCCTCGTGGCATGGACGCGAGTTGGGAACACAAGAGGTAGTAGATGGAGAGAATGGTCATCACCAAGAGGTTTCTCTTCATAGAAGCGCGAGTTGGTAATCTGGTTTTTCTTCCTTTCTACTTTGTAACTAGGATGTGGCAACCATTGATCTAATTTGATGGGTAGTTAATTGGAAGGAGGCCGGAGAGGTAAACGAGACTTGATATATGATTTGCTTTACGTGTGTTTTGGTCTTGTGAGGAGGTAAAATATAAGCAAGACTCGAGGGGTGCGCATTCTGAATTCAAGCTAAATAGCACGGTAAATGGATGGAACTTTGAATTCAGCTTGTTATATCGTTCGGTAGGCTTTCTTGAAAGGAATTACTGGGAACGGGCAGGAGGTCGCATTCCGCGGCCTCTTAATGCAATTGTGCTTTAGTTCTCGGGTAAAAACTAACGTGTTTTCTTGAGAACATTCATCAAACGAACGTCGAGAAAACGAATGGTCGGAAAGTTGTGGACACATGGGGCACCTAAGTATTATTTAACATCTTTTTACTTTTGATGTGGTTGATCAACGCCGTTAGAGAACCGTGAAGAAAGAAAACGGACGGAGCCCCCTTTGGCCTCCAAAGGGCCCTTCGTTACGGTAGCATTTATGGCCTCATAAAGCCATGCACACCTAATTGCTTAAGCTTCAAGGCCGATAGCTCCAAGGCCGACAGCTCCATGGCCGACAGCTCCAAAGCCGATAGCTCCATGGCCGACAGCTCCATGGCTGACAGCTCAAGACCGACAGCTCTAAGGCCAACAGCTCCATGGCCGACACCTCCATGGCCGACGCCTCCAAGGCCGACACCCGGCACCTCCCAGCGCCCCAGCACTTTCCTAGCTAGCCCCCGTGTCCAAGCTAGCCGGCCCCGGCACTTTCCTAGCCGGCCCCCGGCGTGTCCAAGCTAGCTGGCCCCGGCACTTTCCTAGCCAGCCCCCCCCGGCGTGTGCAACCTAGCCGGCCCCGGCGTGTCCAAGCCGGCCGGCCCCGGCACTTTCCAACCGGCCCCGGTGTCCAAGCTAGGCGGCCCCGGCACTTTCCTAGCTGGCCCCCCGGCGTGTCCAACCTAGCCGGCCCCACCGAGTCGGCCCCGGCCATCCCTACCCGGCCCTTTCGGCCCCGGCATCTCCGAGCCCGCTGAGTCGGCCCCGGCCATCCCTGGCCAGCCCTCTTGGCCTCGGCATCTCCGAGCCCGCCGAGTCGGCCCCGGCATCCCTGGCCGGCCCTCTCGCCCCGGCATCAACGAGCCCGTCGAGCCGGCCCCGGCCATCCCTGGCCGGCCCTCTTGGCCCCGGCACTTCCTGGCCAGGTCCACCTACCCACTGCCACGTTTGATGGGACAAGACCTGCAGTCCTGACATATCAAAAAAGGAAGCAAGCTCTGCCATTGCTGCCATCACCTTAAATGCTTTGACAAGTGGTAGAACCCCATGCCTCACAGACATCAGCTCTGATACTACACCCATCAAGGTCATCATTACAAGGCCTCAACTAGTCAAGCCAGACAAACTCTAAGCACCCATAAAGAGGGTAAGAGGGACCTCGACCAGGTAACACACTCATTACACCCCTAAACGCTCACAGCGAGGGGTGTAATGATGTGACAGCAAAACCCAGAAATAGAACTGTTGACCCAATTGATGATTTTGATGATTAACAAAACTATTTGAGTATAACAATTGAAGGCTCTAATGATTTTGATTAAGTTTTTCAGATTATAAGTCGATTGAATGATCAAAATCAGGAGTTAAATCTTGTTCTGGATCGAATCTAATGTCTAGGTAAGATTGCAGACATTAGAGTCGACTCCGAGAATCACAGAGCCGACTCCAGTATCTGGCATGGAAGTTAGAGTCGACTCCAGACTGTTAGAGCCGACTCCAACAGAAAAGATAGAACGTTGATTTTTCTGCCCCGACTTAGAGTCAACTCCGGGTCTGTTAGAGTCGACTCCAGAAAAGTTTCTTGACGACCCCGGAAAAGTCAGAGACTCCAGAATTAACGGATTAAAGTGTTTCGAGTTAGAGCCGACTCCAGAAAAGTTAGAGTCGACTCCAACCCACCTGAAACGAAAAATCAAATTGCCAGTCAGCTCTAACGGTAATATTTCTATTTTACTTTATTTTTAATGGATATATTTTGTTGCAAGGTACACTCCAACGGATAGTTTTCTTCCAAAAATGTTTGAAAGAAATCTATAAAAAGGGAAGACTATCATTCAAAAATAAGGAACGGAAAAACAAAGAAGAAAAATGAAATAGAGAAATCCCAATTCAAAAATCCAAAAAGAGAGAGCCTGAATCTCAAGAGAAAAAACCTTCTAGCTCAAATCCACTCCACTCCAAAAAGCTCAAGAGGAATCCAAGGCATTCAAATCAAAGTTTTGGTGGATTTCCCAAATTGGAGAAAGAGGATCAGTTTCTTGCTTTTCAATCCTTCTCAACTGCTTCAACTGTGAAGAATCGGAGCTGAGGCTTGATTCAATCTAGTAAGGAGAAGAAGAAAAGAAGAAAAGAAAAGCTCAAAAGCCAACCAACTACAAATCAGGCTTTTCTAAACCTTGTTCATTTACTTGATTATTTGCTTATTGAGGAGCTGTGTACTTGAAAAATAATATTTCTTTTGTTTGTGTCTAGTTCAATCTGGGGGATTGAACTAGTGGAGGTAGTCTTACCTCGGTACAAGCTTGGTATAGCTTGTGTTAGGGTTTTTGTGCTGGTGAGCCCGAAAAACCGGCTGGGTTCGTTGTGATCCCGGGAAAATAACAAGTTTGAGTTGTGAGCTTGTAAAACAACTCGGCTGTAATCAAGGAAGATTATAGTGTGGACCCAAGTGAATCTTGGGAGTGGACGTAGGTGTTGGATACACCGAACCACTATAAAATCTTTGTGTTTGTGTCTCCTTTATCTCTATCTCTATCTCTATCTTATTGATTGTATTTTATTTTTGCATCTGCATTCACTTTCACTCACACTAAGCAAACAAATATTTCAAAAGGTTTAAATTTTTTTTTAAAGAACCCAATTCACCCCCCCCCCTCTTGGGTTGTCATCTGGGCCAACAATTGGTATCAGAGCTAGTGCTCATTAGATTTTGATCACACGATCAAGAGCTAAAGATCCAAATGGCAGCTCAAGTTGGATCATTTGCTGAAGGTCATTCTACGAATAGACCTCCACTGTTTAATGGTTCAAATTATTCATATTGGAAAGCTAGAATGAGGATATTCATTCAAGCTTCTGACTATGAACTATGGGGTGTTATAATTAATGGACCTAGTACACCCACACATGTTATTGATGGCACTATTGTTCCTAAGCCCGAAAGGGACTGGAATGATAATGATAGGAAGATGGCACAGCTTAACGCTAAAGCCATGAATGTTTTATATTGCTCTTTAGATGCAAATGAATTTAATAGAATCTCCACATGTAATTCCGCAAAGGAGATTTGGGATAGATTAGAGGTTACCCATGAGGGTACCAACCAAGTAAAAGAATCTAAAATTAATATTCTTGTTCATAAATATGAGTTGTTTAGCATGGAACAATCTGAAACCATTGCATGCATGTATACTAGATTTACAGATATTGTAAATGGTTTAAAAAGTCTTGGTAAGACATATACTAACTCAGAACTTGTTCGAAAAATTCTTAGGTCACTACCAAGATCATGGGAAGCCAAAATGACAGCAATCCAAGAAGCAAAGGACCTCAACACTCTGCCCTTAGAGGAGCTTCTAGGATCACTTATGACCCATGAGTTGACAATGAAGCAGCACGTAGAGGAGGACACAAAGAAGAAGAAAGTGATTGCCCTCAAAGCTGCAAAAGAAGAAGAGAGCAGCAGCGATGATGATGATGATAATGATGAAGAGACTGCTCTCTTAGCTAAAAAGTTTAAAAGATTCATGAGGAGAAAGAAACCCTTCCACAAGAAGAAATTTGGAGCAAAGTGGGAAGGAGAAAAGGATAAGAACAAGGACAAGGACAAAAAAAAGAGAAAGACCCCTTGACTTGCTATGAGTGTAATAAACCGGGGCACTTTAGGAATGAATGTCCTAAATTAAAGAAAGCCTACAAAAAGAAAAAGAAGGCTTATGTGGCGACTTGGAGTGATAGCGAAGAATCTTCTTCGAAGAAGAAGAACAAAAGGAAGTCGCAAATGTATGTTTTATGGCGGACGACAACGATGAGGTAAGTTCCGATAACCCTTGCGATGAGTTTGCATTTGATGAATTATTTGATGCTTTTAATGAACTTGTCGGCGATTTCAAGGTTTTAAAAAAGAAATACAAGCTTTTAAAAAATAAAAATTCAACTTTCATTAAAGAAAAGGAAGATCTTAATAATGAAGTTAAGAAACTTAAATCTGAAAATGAAATTTTGGTAAAAGAAAAAGAATTAATTTCAATGAAAATGATAAACTAAGGAAAGAGGTTGAAAAATATAAGAACATAGTTGATAAGTTTACCTTAAGCTCAACTAAATTGAACATGTTATTAAATAGTCAAAAAGCAGTTTTTGACAAAGCCGGATTAGGGTATAACACTTTTAGAAAACAAAAATCACTGAAAAATATTTTTGTGCGTGCTGGCCAAAGTAATTTTACATGCTTTAAATGTAATCAAAAAGGACATAAATCTTATGAATGTAAAATTCTAAAACCTAATAAAAACTTAAATATTAAAGGAAAGAAAATATGGGTTCCAAAAGGAACAGTTTTTATTGCTACTAACCATGAAGGACCCAAGAAAGCTTGGGTACCTAAACATAAGACTTGATCATCTTTGCAGGAGTGTCTTGCGGCCAAAAGATCAAAGCGAAAGTGGTATCTTGATAGCGGCTGCTCAAGGCACATGACGGGTGACAAAGATCAATTCATCACCCTCGAAAGCAAAAGAGGAGTAGTTACATTTGGGATAATGGCAAAGGCCAAATCTTGGGGCTTGGTAACATTCAAATAACTCCCTCCACATATATTGAAAATGTCTTATATGTTGATGGTTTGAAACATAATTTAATTAGCATTAGTCAATTATGTGACAAAGGTTTTAAAGTATCATTTGAATCTTCTATATGCACAGTTGCTAATCCCATTGATAATAGCATTGTTTTTATTGGAAATAGAAATGGCAATGTATACTTGATTGACTTAGACAATTTGTCTACTAATAATCATTGCTTAGTTGCTAATAATGCTAATATGAATGAGATTGGTTGGTTGTGGCATCGAAGATTAGGTCACGCAAGCACACACCTGATTTCAAAACTAATTAGAATGGATTTAGTAAAAGGACTACCTAAAATAGATTTTGAAAATAACAAAATATGTGATGCATGTCAGTTTGGAAAAACAAACGAGAAGTTCTTTTAAATCTAAAAATGTTGTTTCAACTTCTAGGCCATTAGAGCTACTTCACATGGACCTTTTTGGACCAACTAGAACCACAAGTCTAGGAGGAAAGAAATATGGTCTTGTGATAGTAGATGATTACTCTAGATTCACTTGGGTAATGTTTTTAGCTCACAAAGATGAGACTTTCTCGATATTCCTGAAATTCTTCAAGAAAGTAACAAATGAGAAAAACACTACCATAGTGTCTCTAAGAAGTGATCATGGAACTGAATTTGAAAATCACTTATTTGAAAGTTTTTGCAATGAAAATGGTATTAATCATAATTTTTCTGCACCAAGAACCCCTCAACAAAATGGAGTAGTTGAAAGGAAAAATAGAACTCTAGAAGACATGGCCCGTACCATGCTATGTGAAAGTAAACTCCCGAAATACTTTTGGGCGGAAGCTATTAACACAGCATGTTACATCCTAAATAGAGCATTAATAAGACCTATTTTAAAGAAAACACCTTATGAATTATGGCATGATAGAAAACCCAACATTAAATATTTTCATGCATTTGGTTGTAAATGTTTTATTCATAATAATGGTAAAAATAACTTAGGTAAATTTGATGCAAAATCTGATGAAGGAATATTCTTAGGTTATTCAACAACTAGTAAAGCATATAGAGTGTTCAATAAAGGAAGTTTAATTGTTGAAGAATCTATTCATGTAGTTTTTGATGAATCTTTAGCATCAAGTTCCAAAAGGATTGATGATGAGGAAGATACAAACATTCTCGAAAACAATCTTGAAAAACTTAATATTGATGTATCTTCAGATCATGAACAAGAAGCTAAAGATAATGATTCGCCTAATGCTGATGTTATTAATACTAATCATAATGATGTAGATCTACCAAGAGATTGGAGATACGCTTATAGTCATCCCAAGGAATTGATTATAGGTGATCCATCTCAAGGAATAAGAACTAGATCATCTATGAGAAATATTAGTAATCACCTTGCATTTGTTTCTCAAATTGAACCTAAAACCATTGAAGAAGCTGAAAAAGATAATAATTGGATGTTAGCTATGCAAGAAGAATTAAACCAATTCACTAGAAATAATGTATGGACATTAGTGGAAAGACCTAAAGATCATTCTGTTATAGGATCAAAATGGGTTTTTAGAAATAAACTAGATGAAAATGGCATAGTAATTAGAAACAAAGCTAGATTAGTTGCAAAAGGATATAATCAAGAAGAAGGTATTGATTTTGATGAAACCTTTGCACCTGTAGCTAGATTAGAAGCCATTAGGCTATTACTTGCATTTGCATGTCACATGAACTTTAATTTATTTCAAATGGATGTCAAAAGTGCATTTTTAAATGGATTAATAAATGAAGAAGTATTTGTTGAACAACCACCAGGATTTGAAGATCATGAATTTCAAATCACGTTTTTAAATTGCACAAAGCTTTATATGGTTTGAAACAAGCACCTAGAGCTTGGTATGATAGACTAAGTAAATTTTTGATTGAAAATGATTTTACAAGAGGAAATGTTGATAAAACATTATTTTTGAAAAGAAAAGATAAAGATTTACTTGTAGTTCAAATTTATGTTGATGACATTGTATTTGGTGCTACTAACAATCTTCTATGTCAAGAGTTTGCTAAGTTAATGCAGGGAGAATTTGAAATGAGCATGATGGGAGAACTCAATTTCTTCCTTGGACTCCAAATCAAACAAAGCAAAGAGGGAATCTTTATCAACCAAACAAAGTACACAAGAGAAATTCTAAAGAAGTTTGGTATGGAATCAATCAAACCCCTCGGAACACCAATGAGTCCTTCATGCAAGCTGGACAAAGATGAAGAAGGTAAGAAGGTTGATCAAAAATATTATCGAGGTATAATCGGATCCCTACTTTACTTAACTGCAAGTAGACCAGACATAATGTTTGCTGTTTGCTTATGTGCTAGATTTCAGTCTGAACCTAAAGAATCACATTTAATTGCTGTTAAAAGAATTCTTAGATACCTTAGTGGAACAAAAAATGTAGGTTTATGGTATTCTAGAGACTCAACATTAAATCTGATTGCTTATTCTGATTCTGATTATGCTGGATGTAAGTTAGATAGAAAAAGCACAAGTGGTGCATGCCAATTTTTAGGAAGTAACTTAATCTCATGGTTTAGCAAAAAGCAAAATTCGGTTGCATTATCTACTGCTGAAGCAGAATATGTTGCAGCTGGAAGTTGCTGTGCTCAAATCCTATGGATTAAGAGACAACTTGAAGACTATGG
>UESW01001316.1:328462-510372 GCA_900491605.1 Calamus simplicifolius
CCCGAGCTCAATGCAAGGGGATCTCTCTCTCTCTCTCAAGTTCTACTCATATACAAAATTCTATTCTCCAGATCGCTGACTTGAGCGTCGGAGGGTCCCCACCGTAACCATCGGTCCGGGACTTTTCTTGCAGGTTTCCGCTGAAGGAGGCGGTCCCTATCATTCCTCTGAAGGCCAACGAAGCATTTCTGTCGCTTGACGCTCCTCAAAAGTGATTTGGCGGCAATAGATTGGCGCGCCAGGTAGGGGGCGGCAGATCAGCGATGCTAGTTTTCATATCCTCATCTCCCTTTAATCAAAATGGTGGATCATAAAGGTAGTGATGAAAAAAAATCCAAAAAGCTTTCACCACTTATGTTGGGGGGCACCTTTAGCGAGCTAAGCAGAAGCATCAGAAGCAACATGTCAAGACCACACAACAACGAGCAAAGGCTTCCGCTTGCTCTTGGTTCGCTGCTTAGGCCAGCCATCCTTCATCCCGCCGGGAATCTTCCCAGCAAGAGGTCCACCATCCTCAAGCTCACCAATAACTTAAAGCTCAGAGAGCCATCACTCGCCGCCCAAGCAGCCTTCTCTCCTATGGACGGCGACACAAAGGGAGGCCCAAGTAAGGGCAGCGGTACCTTCAGTTCAACAAATTTGATTCCCCGAGGGGTAGACCACCAGCGGGAGCGCTCAAGTCCGTAGACGGAAAACAGGGGTGCCGCAAGAGCTAAGTACGCTGTACTTAAGACAGTATTTCTTTCATTGATACTTAAAAATGTCATGCAGGGGAGACCGACTCTGCATTAGCATTCAAGACCAACCTCGCATTGGCGTCTCAAAAGAACAAAGACCGACTCCACGTCGGCAAAAAAGACCGGTTCCGCACCGGCAACTTAAGACCGACTCCCGTCGGCACAAAAAGACCAGTTCTGCACCGGCAACTTAAGACCGTCTCCGCGTCGGCACAAAAAGACCGGCTCCGCACCGGCAACTTAAGATCGGCTCCGCGTCGGCACAAAAAGATCGGCTCCGCGTCGGCACAAAAAGACCAGTTCCGCATCGGCAATTCAAGTCCGGCTCCGCGTCGGCACACTCAAGCCCGGCTCCGCGTCGGCACACTCAAGCTCGGCTCCGCGTCGGCACCTCCAAGCCCGGCTCTGCATCGGCACCTCCATGCCCGGCTCCGCGTCGGCATAGTCAAGCCCAGCTCCGCGTCAGCACCTTCAAGCCTAGCTCGCATCGGCACGCCAAGCCCGGCTTCGCATCGGCACCTCCAAGCCGGCTCCGCATTGGCACACTCAAGCCCGGCTCCGTGTCGGCACCTCCAAGCTTGGCTCCGCGTCGGCACAGTCAAGCCCGGCTCCGCGTCGGCACCTTCAAGCTGGCTCCGCATCGACACCTCCAAGCCCAGCTCCACGTCGGCACACTCAAGCCCGGCTCCGTGTCGGCACCTCCAAGCCTGGCTCCGTGTCGGCACACTCAAGCCCAGCTCCGCGTCGGTATCTCCAAGCCCGGCTCTGCGTCGGCACACTCAAGCCCGAGTCTCCCTCCACACTCAAGCCCGGCTCGCATCGGCACCTCAAGCCCGGCTCCGCATCGGCACACTCAAGCCCGGCTCTGCATCGGCACCTCCAAGCCCGGCTCCGCGTCGGCACCTCCAAGCCCGGCTCCGCGTCGGCACAATCAAGCCTGGCTCCGCGTCGGCACCTCCAAGCCGGCTCCACGTCAGCACACTCAAGCCCGAGTCTCCCCTCGACACTCAAGCCCAGCTCCGCGTCGGTACCTCCAAGCCCGGCTCCGCGTCGGCACACTCAAGCCCGAGTCTCCCCTCGACATCAAGCCCAGCTCCGCGTCGCACCTCTAAGCCCGGCTCCGCGTTGGCACACTCAAGCCCGAGTCTCCCCTCGATACTCAAGCCCGGCTCCTCGTCAGCACACTCAAGCCCGGCTCCGCGTCGGCACCTCCAAGCCCTGCTCCTGTCGGCACCTCCAAGCCCGGCTCCGTCGGCACACTCAAGCCCGAGTCTCCCTCGACACTCAAGCCCGGCTTCGCGTGGCAATCCAAGCCCAAGACCTCCTGCGGATTCCATTCCAGCTGCCCTCGGATTTCAGCACTGGTTCCCCCCCCCGCCTTCAATCAACATGGTTCCCTAGGGGGCAGGTCATCAATTCTGCAGAAGGTTTTCTTTAAAGAAAAAGGCACCTAAGCTTGGTCCAAGCACTCTCAGGTCACCCTCCGGGGTGAAAAGGCACCTGACGACTCTCAACTCTCTGGTCACCCTCCGGGATTAAAGGCTCCCGAGCATGGTCGAATCCCAGTGACTCTCGGGTCATCCTCCAGGGTTCAAAAGGCTCTCGATGGCCTCAACTTTGCCTCAGCGGCTTTGTTACAGCCTCAACAGCTTTATTTCAGCCTCAACGGCCTCAACTCTGTATCAGCGGCAAACGGCCAATCAGGTAATACCTGTGTTTAAATTACACACTTACAACATATAACTGGTTACTTTCAACCATCAAGAAGCCCCAAGACAACTCACAGCTGGGTGAAGCCAACTCCCCAGCTCATAGTTGACGGGCATCCGCTCCCAAGATCTCAAGCCTGTGATCGACGTCGACATCAAACACGACGCAAAGACAACCATCGACGAAAAAGGCTCAACGGCTCCCTCTGCCTCAGGAGCATCATTGCAGCCTCACTAGCTCTCTTGCCTCCGTGGCATGAGGACGGGGACCCACATCCAAACATCATGAAGACCCAAAGTCAGGTGGGGATCAGCCACTTGGGAGGTAACGCCCCTTTCGCCTTGCTGGGGTAGGCCCGCTTCGTCTCAGGGGCGAGGGGGCATCTGATGTGGCTGATCCAACGCCGTTAGAGAACCGTGAAGGAAGGAAACTGATGGAGCCCCCCTTCGGCCTCCAAAGGGCCCTTCGGCCACGGTAGCATTTATGGCCTCATAAAGCACGCACACCTAATTGCTCTAAGCTCCAAGGCCGATGGCTCCAAGGCCGATAGCTCCATGGCCACAGCTGCAAGGCCGACACCTCCATGGCCGACAGCTCCATGGCCAACAGCTCCATGGCCGACGCCTCCATGGCCGACGCCTCCAAGGCCGACACCCGGCACCTCCCAGCGCCCTGGCACTTTCCTAGCCAGCCTCCGGCGTGTCCAAGCTAGCCGGCCCCGGCACTTTCCTAGCCGGCCCCCGGCGTGTCCAAGCTAGCCAGCCCCGGCACTTTCTTAGCCGGCCCCCGGCGTGTCCAAGCTAGGCGGCCCCGGCACTTTACTAGCCAGCCATCCCCCCCGGCGTGTGCAACCTAGCTGGCCCCGGCGTGTCCAAGCTAGCCGGCCCCGACACTTTCTAGCCGGCCCCCGGAGTGTCCAAGCTAGGCGGCCCCGGCACTTTCCTACCTGGCCCCCCGGCATGTCCAACCTAGCCGGCCCCGCCGAGTCGGCCCCGGCAATCCCTGGCCGGCCCTCTCGGCCCCGGCATCTCGAGCCCACCGAGCCGGCCCCGGCCATCCCTGGCCGGCCCTCTCGACCCGGTACTTTCTGGCCAGGTCCACCTACCCACTGGCCACATCGTTGATGGGACGAGACCTGCAATCCTGACATATCAAAGAAGGAAGCAAGCTCTGCCATTGCTGCCATCACCTTAAATGCTCTGACAAGTGGTAGAACCCCATGCCTCACAGACATCAGCTCTGATACTTCACCCATCAAGGTCATCATTACAAGGCCTCAACTAGTCAAGCCAGACAAACTCTAAGCACCCATAAAGAGGGTAAGAGGGACCTTGACCAGGTAACACACTCATTACACCCCTAAACGCTCACAGCGAGGGGGTGTAATGATGTGACAGCAAAACCCAGAAATAAAACTCCAGTGCCGACCTTTGGCTCCGGCCTCCAGCGCTGGCCTTTGGGTCCGGCCTCCAGCATCGGCCTCAGCGACGGCCTCCAGCGCTGACCTTTGGCGCCGGCCTCCAGTGTCGGCCTTCAGCATCGGCCTCCAGCGTCGGCCCCCAGCGCCGGCCGCCAACAATGGCTTCGGTCCTAACCTGATGCCTTTTTCGCATGCACAATGACCCGTCTCATGCAACAGATCCCGTGATTCGAGGTCTATTGCCGTGTACCTCGCTCACTGAAATCACGGGCAAGTGTTAGCACGTTCAGCAGTTACCGCTACAAGCGGCCCTCATCCAGCAATGGCTTAACCACTTGCCGTTCGGAGAAACTTATCCCAACGATGAAGATTCGACAGTTCCAATGGAACGAGGTAAACGGGACCCCCAGACAGATATAAGAGCAGGACCCGAGCTCAATGCAAGGGGATCTCTCTCTCTCAAGTTCTACTCATATACAAAATTCCTGTTCTCTAGATCGCTGACTTGAGCGTCGGAGGGTCCCGCCGAAACCACCGGTCCGGGACTTTTCTTGCAAGGTTTCGGCTGAAGGAGGTGGTCCCTATCATTCCTCTGAAGGCCAACGAAGCATTTCTGTTGCTTGACGCTCCTTAAAAGTGATTTGGCAAAACACTCTTGATTTAAATAAAGAGGGACAAAGGACAAGACAAAAGTAATTGATCTCCTTGAATCACGTAACTCCAAACCGTTGCTCTGAATCTGTATGATACTTATGGAGCATTGCCCGATCTGTACGGCAACAACAACTCGAATGTTTGATCTTAGCATTTCAAATTATTGATGATCAAACTAGATTACTCTTGTGGTCTCGAATCAAATGCGTCAGGTTCTTAAATTATCCTAAGGTGTCAAAGGAAAAGTCTTGCTGCACCAGATGCAATGCAGCTAAAGGAGCTACATCATGCCCGGTGATTGATGCGTAGCGCATGCACATGCATGCTAAGGACTGCAATGATTTTTTCATCTTTGGCATGCGTGCGCCAATCTACGGGAGCAGTGCACGAGCTACAATGCACCCGATGCATAAAAACTTTTCCAAGGTATCCAATAGCCAAGCAAGCCCGGCTTGGCTCAGCCCACCATAGAACCCAAGCCAAAGTCTAACGTGGCCCATAAGCTAGCTTGGCCCGGCTTGCAACGTACAATATTCACATGGGCCTAGCCAAGTGGAACCCTACGGTCCATCGCCATGATGGCTCCGAAGAGGCTGACTTGAGCAAGCGAAAGCATTTCGTCGAGTATAAAAACCAGCAAGACATTAGGCATAACTCATTGGGCATACACCTCATCTCCAGACCTATTTGAGCTTTGATCATTTTATTCCCCTCCCCTCCCAACAACCATAAAATGGTTAATTTAATAATATTTATGTTCATTTCTTAAATGAAATTATCTTTTCTAATAATAAAAATATTTAGTTTTCAAAGATATTTTTATCTTTTACAAAAAAAAATTATTTACATAAAAAATTTATTTACCCTTTGCAACATCCATAAATAACTGATTTTCAAGGTTATTTAGAATACTGCAAAAAAATCAACTTTTGCCTAATTTTTTTCACATAAAGATAGAAAAAATCATAGGAAAAGCTTTTTCCTACGATTTTTGTTGTCGGTAAAAGTTGAAAAAAGTCATAGGAAAAAGTGCATCGAGAAAGCCTTTGCGTACAACTTTTATAAAATCGTAGGGAAATAGCAGAACTTTTTTCTATAATTTTTTTTCATAGGTAATGTTTATATTTTATAGGAAAAGAGTGACCAAAATTTAAAATCTAAATTTAAAATTTAAAAATTTTCCTACGAAAATTAAAAAATCATAGGAAAAAGAGAAAAAGTAATTTTTTAAATTTCTTTTCCATACAAAAAACATAAAACTCGTAGGAAAAGTTGACTAATAATAATTTTTAATGATTTGTTTTCCCTACGAGTAACGCCAATATCGTAGGAAAAAATTAAAAAAAAATATTTTTTATCTACATCTTTTCCTACGAAAGTGCTTAAAATCATAGAAAAAAGTAGCAAGATAATTTTTTTTTAAAGTCTTTACCTACGGAAAAAAAAAAAAAAAGTTGTACGGAAAAGTGATTAAATTATTATTTTTTAACCATTTTACTTGTGAGAGTAAATTAAATCATAAGGAAAGATGATAAAGAAATATATTTTATCTTTTTTTCCTACAAAATATATCTAAAATCATAGAAAAAGTTAGTTAAAAATTAAATATTCTTAATCTTTGCCTACAAGAAATGCAAAAATCGTAGGAAAAAGTTTGTTCAAATCTTTCCCTACGAAGTAAGTCTAAAATCATAGAAAAAGGTTTAGAAATCATAGAAAAAAGTCTTTATTCTATTTTAAATTAGTTAATATTTTAAAATTATATTTTTTTTTTTTTTTTTACTATTTTGCATGTTTTATTTAAATAGAATATAATTTATTTATTTCATAATTTTTTAAATATTAAAAACTGTATCAATAAAAATAATATAATTCTTTACATACAATATCTATTACATATACAAAATTTTTGCATGATGACAGCAAAAGATAAACATCAAAATAACTAATAAATGAAAGTCAATAGTCCATATCTATTACAATATCCATAACTAATTAAAATATACTATTGTGTGACGACGAAGGTGGAGGCAGAGGTAGACATGGAGGAGGCGACGATGAATATGATGAAGGCTACGTAGTGTTGGCTGAAGCCGATGCTGAACTTGATGGTATATCATGTGAGGAGGAATATGAACATTAAACCCAATAGCAACAAGTGTAGCAATTAATCCTTGGATTATTTGCTCCTGATGCATAACTTGCTCACGCAGAGCATCAACAACTGAAGTCGAATGTGATGCATCCCCACTAGAGGTAAAGGTAGAACTCCTCTGTCGAAGCCTCTTTGCTTCCTTCATTTTGAAAATCGATCCTTAGCCTTTGCAATAGCTCGAATATGTACCAAAAATGTTATCAACGATGTCACTCTCAGAAATATTTTTACTCTCAGAGCCATCTTTCTGGATGGATAACGATGTGCAGCGTTAGAGCATTTCTTCCTACAAAAATTATCAATAACAACTACTAAAATAAAAAATTTCAAAAATTAAATAGTAAACACTCTAAAATCGATGTCAACAACAAGAATAACAACTTCTACAATAAATAAAATAATTCAAAAAATTCTAAAATAGGCACAGTTTAAAGTTCATAGAGGAACAATCCAAAAGCAACAGATATCTATCAAATTTGATCAGTTTCAGGCCATTGAAAATAGTCCCCTTTAAGTCTCATTCAAGTTTCTAGAGGTCCCTATTATAGGTGAAAAATTGCACAGACGAAATTTTTAGAAAATAAACCTTGAAATTTATATTAAAAAAATTAATCAAAATGTGGGTTCTGATCAATTTCTTTCACATGTTCTAGTCAAATTAACAACAACAACAACAATAACTATAAATAAAATAATTTAAAAATTAAATAGCAAATACTTTAAAATCAACAACAACAACAACAACAGTAGCAACAAGGATGACAACAACAACAACAATAATAATTGTAGCAGCAGCAACAATAATAACAATAACAACAACATCATCACACTACAAGAAAAATGATTTTTCCTACGATTTTCGTGCCTACGATTTTAAAATCATAGGCAAAAAATATCTTTCCCTACGATTTTTTAAAAATCATAGGCAAAGATTCCATAGTAAAAAAATTATAATATTAAAAATAATATTTTTTATTTTTTTATTTTGGAAATACTTTCCTACGATTTTAATAAAATCATAGGGATAGACTGCGGACCTTTCCCTACGATTTTAGTGAAAATCGTAGGGATTAAATCAATAAATTTTTGGAGGCAAAATGTCCCGTCAAAATATTTCTAAAAAAGTCTTTCCCTATGAATTTTAAAAAATCGTAGGGAAAGGTCAAGAGTCTTTCCCTATGATTTTCTGAAATTCATAGGGAAAGACTTTTTTTTTTAAAAAGTCTTTCCCTACGATTGTCACACAAATCGTAGGTAAAGGTCAAGAAGCTTTTCCTACGATTTTACAAAAATCGTAGGGAAAGGCCCTAGATCCTTTCATGTAATACTTTTTTCATTCTAACCTTTCCCTATGATTTTCGCAAAATTCGTAGGGAAAGGCTGCAGACTTTTACCTACGATTTTCGTGAAGATCGTAGGGAAAGACAACCAACCTTTCCCTACGAATTTAATAACAATAGTAGGGAAAACTCTTTTCCCAAAAATCCTATCCTTTCCCTACGATTTTCACTAAAATCGTAGGGAAAGGCTCTAGACCTTTACCTACGATATTCATGAAAATCATAGGGAAAGGCTCTAGAGCCTTTCTATAATATATTTTTTTCATTCTAAACCTTTCCCTACGATTTTCGCAAAACTCGTAATGCTGCAAAATAAAAAATTTAATGTATGCTCACATTAAATCATGGTGACTTAATGTATGATGCAAAATAAAAAATTTATTGATTTTCGCAAAACTCGTAATGCGATGAGGATCATAAGGAGGTTGTGCATCAGATCCATCTCCACCTGGTGTACACATAATGCTGCAAAATAAAAAATTTAAATTAATAATAATTCAAATTATTACAATAATTTTTAAATATTTATCAAAATTAAACATACAAATAAGTTCTTTATTATGATTCATCCTTAGAAAATATGTCATCACTTGTAGAATCTTCAAATAATGAATAATCTTCCTTGTTTGAACTTTCAGATTGGTCATCATTATATTCTTCTAATATTTCATCAAATTCATCTTCATCATCATTGATAAAGTTATCATCTTCAACAAAAATGGGCTCCTTAAGAAAATCTTTCATATTTTTCATAATTTCAGGTTGAACGTCATGACGATTGAGTGTGCTGTTATCTAATGGTAAAAGTTCAACCCATATATGAAACTCTGATGAGTTATTCACTTGCAAGATATGTTCAGTATCAGTTGCATTATCTCACAAGTTTCTATGGTTAACTTTTTGTACAAGTTTTCAATTCGATCCTTTTGTCAAATCTTGAATATAAAAAATTTGTTGTGCTTACAAGGCCAAAATATATGGATCATCTTGATACCATTGTCCTCCAACGAATATACTTGTGAAATTATTGTCCTCCTGTATTCTTTTTCTTTGTGGATTAGTATCATACTATTTGCACTTGAATAAAATGACATGATTATTGAACAAATAGGACAACTTAATTACTTCTTCTAATACTCCGTAAAATTTGCTTCCATCTTGCCCTTCTACATACATACCACTATTTTGTGTCTTACGGCAAATATTACATTCGTGTGTTAGAAACTTAACACCGTTCACAATATACCCAGGATAAGAATATGCATTTACAAGTGATTGATAGGCTAATGCATACAATTCATCTGTTGCTTCTGATGATTTAATAGATTGTAAATTTTTAATCTGTAAATCATAGTTGAAGAAAACTAAATTAGTAATTTTAGAAAAAGAATAAGTTTAGATTCATAGAAAATGGATAAAATGATTCAAAGAATAATGGCTTACTTTGTCTCTGAACCAAAGAGAAAATTTAATTTCTTGTTTACGATCTAAGTTTATGCCACCCTTAGCCCGCAATAAGTTCATGTGCTCACTAAATATTGAACACAATAAAATTAGATAATATACTTTAATATGAAAAGAGAAATAAGTTTAGATAAAGTTGGCAAAACTTACTCCAAATACTTCTACATTTGAGGGCCAGAATTGTTAAGCACATACCACTCTACCTTTAAACGAAGTTCTGAATCAAGCATTATGACATTCTTCTTTCCTAATGGTCGACCAACATGTTGAAACACACTTAATTATCATGCCGGTTCATTCTCTCTTGTATCTTGATATTGTTCAGGTCTACAAAATTTACTTTCAATCCCTTTTAAATACATTGAACAGAATGTTAAAGCTTCATTCACAATGTAACCCTCCGTAATTGAACCTTCTGGGCGAGCTCGATTACAAACATACTGCTTGTATACTTTCATCATTCTTTCAAATGGATACATCCATCGTGTATGCACTGGACCCCCTAATAATGTGTCTCTTGGTAGATGCAACATCAAATGCACCATAATATCAAAAAAGGTAGGTGGAAATATTCATTCAAGTTTGCATAATAAAAGAACCACTTGATGTTGAAGAGCCTCTAAGTCTTTAACAATCAACTTTCAAGTACAAATTTGTTCAAAGAACTTAGATAACTCAAAGATGGCCTCACAAGTCTCCTTGTTCAAGAATGGTCGAATCGCAGCAAGCATTAATCTTTGAATGATGATATGACAATCATAAAACTTCAATCCATGTATCTTAGCATCAGACTCACTCATATTCTTTGATAAATTTGCTACAAAGTTATCTAAAAATCTCACCAATTTAATAAAATTAATAAATATCTTCCATTCTTCTGATGACAATGTGTAACTTACTTGTGGCTTTTTCCATCGATTCCCATCTTTAAAAATGTGTAATTCTTTTCTGATGTTTAAATCTTTAATATAAATCTTGCTTTGGTTGTATCCTTAGACTTGCCATCAATGCTCAATAAAGTTCCCAACAAGCTGTCACACAAATTTTTTTTTGATATGCATAACATCTAAATTGTGTCTGCATAACACATTGTGCCAATATGGTAATTCATAAAGAATACTCTTCTTAGTCCAGTTCAACTCGGTAGGAGACCTTGCAACTTTTATGCCCCCAAAATTCTTATGCTTCCCTAATATCTTCTCTGGTAACTTTTCTAATTGTCTTAATATAATTTCACAAGTATATTACATTGGAAGTTTTCAATAATTAGGCTTGCCATTAAACTATCTACTCCTCAAAGTAGTTTCAGTTATGGGAAGAAAACGCATATGTCTTGTATATGCAATTTTACTTCTTATTTTCATCGATGGTGTTTCTTCATTACAAGTATAGCATACTTTATATCTTTTTGTGCTCCATCCAAATATATATTGAAATGCAGGATAGTCATGAGATGAAGATATAATAGCAGCACACATATGAAACACTAACTTAGTATATGCATCAGAAGTGTCGACACCAATCTCCCATAACATTTTCAATTCATCTACAAGAGGCCTCATAAAAACATCACAATCCTTGCCAGGAGATTTAGGACTAGGGATTATTAAAGACATTATCATGTTTGTTTCTTTCATACACCTCTAAGATGAAAAATTATAAGGCACCATAACAACTGGCCACATGCTGTATGAGTTGCTCATATTTCCATATGGATTAAATTCATTAGTTGCTAAACCTAACTAAACTTTTCTAGGTTCTCGAGCAAAATCAGGATACTTTTTATCAAAATCCTTTCAAGATTCTTCATCTGCAGGATGCCTAAGTACACCTTTGTTTGTAGGACGTTCACTTTCATGCCATCTCATATCTTTTGTTGTGTGTATGGACTATAAAGTCATTTTAATCGAGGAGACAACAAAAAATACCGTAAGACTTTATGTTGGACTTTTTTTTCCTTTTGTGTTTCTATCGACCTAACGAGATTCTTTACACACAGGATAATTTTGCATATTTATAGTTTCTTTTCAAAATATAGCATAATCAAACTTGCATACATCGATGGACTCATAACCTAGGCCAAGATTGCGAAATAAATTTTTTGCTTCATAATACGACCCTATCAACTTTGTCTCATTTGGAAATGCCTCCTTCAAAAGCTTTAAAAGCATATCAAAAGACTTGTTACTCCAATTATTTAAGACTTTCAAGTGAAGAAGCTTCACTAGGAAAGTCAAGGAAGAGAAATTTGTACACCCAAGGTACAATTTAGTTTCTATCTCTTGAAACAACTCATCATATCGATCAACATTAGAAGTTCTTAAAACTTGGGAAACATTATCAACGGTCTCACAAGGGTTTTCAAATGCACTTGGGCCAATAATATCCGCTAATACATCTAACATTTCATCACGATCATCTTTCTCAGTTACATGCACATCTTCTAGTTGTTGAGGCTCAAGAGACTCTCCATGATAATACCATATTTGATATGATTGTTAGAAACCTTATCAATCAAGTGATTATGAATGACCCTCAAATTCTATCAATAATGATTAAGACACTTTTGACATGGGCATCTTACTTTATCGTCTTCATTGACATAAGCCTCTGCCCTTGAAATAAACATCTTAACACCTTCAAGATATTCCTTCGATAAACGATTTTTTATGAAAGTTCAGCTCTTATCAATTGTCATCTTGATAGATCATGTAATTTATATGCATATAAGAAGTGTTCTAAATAAGTTTCACCTTCACTCCAAATAATCTAAAAGGTAAGGCCTGGTGCGGACACCAGGCTGAGGAAGAGGCTTCAACAACTTCAGTTGGATTCTTTATGGATGGAAGATTAAATTAAGATTTAGTTATGTATTTATTTTCTATTTAAGCAATTTTATTTCAATTGATTGTATTTGTTTGATTGAGTCATGTTTAAGTTCTTTATTGCAATTGAGTCAAAAGGAGTCATCCTAAAAAAAAAACCCAATCTAGTTCAGCACAAGAAGAATAGGCGCATGGTCATGAAATCATCAATATTGAAGCATATCATCGCACCACATCAGCAAAAAATGTTGCCCAATGAATAGAAAGACTTTGAATCAGTCAAACTCTCCACAACCGCCTTCTCTTGAAAAATGCCTCCACAACCACCTTCTCTAATCATGGGATGCCCCACATTCTCATCCAATGAATAGAAAGACTTTGAATCAGTCAAACTTCCCACAATCGCCTCCTCTTGAAATCGCCTCCACAACCACCTTCTCTAATTGTGGGATGCCACACATTCTCCTCTTCGTACACCCATGTTTTCTTATCACGAGAGGCCCCTTATTCCTCTCATTGGTAATATAGTGAATGGCTTGGTAGTCTATAAAAAGGCTCCTAGTTTTTTTTGTAAAGGAAGGAATGATGAATGAATAAAGTTTTCTTGAAAAAAAATTCCCTTGCTTGTTAGATGGGTCAATTGTGAGAGGGTAGGCGTGAGGCCTAGTGTTCTATTTATCTCGTCCACACTTTATCCTCCTTTTCCCACTTTGCTTCAAGCCCATTTTCAATCAATCAAGGATCCCCAGCTTCCATGGTTCCAAAGTTGAAGGTTGTTCCCGCCATGAATCAAGGTACGAAAGCTTACAACATAGTGGAATCCCTTGTTATCCTCAAGTTCATTCCCTGAGTTCCTCGATTTTACTTGAGTTGATTAATTACCGAGAGAATCCTCTTTAAAGTCTTTCAGATCTAATTATTAGATTAACTTAGCCCTAATCTGAGTGATTTCTTAACTACAACGATCCTCTTCTTTATTACTTTGCTTAAATTCTAAATTCAAACTTTGTTTAGTCTTCTAAGTCCCTTCCATAGAATTCCTAGTTCTTAAACATTGAGTGAATGTATGTGTGTGTTATTTCACTTAATTGTTTATTTAGTCTTTACTAATTCTATTAGAAATACATCCCATGTCATTGTCCTACATCATCATGGTATCAAAGCCTGATTGGTTAGGACAAAATTTTTAATTTTTGCTTGCTCATTGGATTATCAAATATAACAGTATATGGTCTAGTGTTTTAATTGTTGCAGTGTGTAAAAAATTCAAAATTTTATGATTTTTATTTCTATAGGTTCTTTATAATTGAAAGTATTTTTTAAAATTTTTTAGGAATTATTTTGAACTGTGGGTTTTTTCTGGCCAAAATAAGATCTGAGAATAGGTTCTGTTCTATTTTTCTGACTTGACTGAGTTTCAAGAACTGTCCAGCAAAGCAACAAATTTTAAATTTAATTTTCTTTCACCTGAAATATCATCATTGAGTTAAGAGTGTTTTGTAATTTTTTTTGAATTTTTTGAATATATTACATAACACTTTCCTGCCTCACTTTGGAGTTGCAAAACACAAAAATTTTGCACATAATGTTAGGATTCATATGAATGTTGCATGACAACTAGGTCAGGTACACCCTACCAAACCCAAGCTCAATCAAGTTCAACCATGGACAAAAATTTTGAGACCTTGATGAAAATCCTGAATGATCAAATGGCCCGACTAAACTAGAATCTGACTGATCAATTGACCCAGACCACCCAAATCATGACTGATCAAATGACCCATATCACTGTTAGGCTTGATCAATTAGAGTCAGGTACTCCTATAAGAACCCATGAAGCCCAAATAGAATTAGAGCTTGAACCAGAGTTAAGTACATCCATCAACCCTAGAAGAGCTCTATACCAAGACCCTTTTCCTGAACCCAATCCTAGGAGGCCTAATCGAGAACCTTTCTTTGAGCCAAATCCTAGAAGACTCAATTTTAATCGAGTCCATGACCTGAATCCTAGGAGGGCACTCCATGACCCAGCTTATGAGCCAAATCCTAGGAGACCCAATCAGGACCAAATGGACCAGTATGACCGAACTCTTAGGAGTATTAGATTGGAAGCACTCACTTTTGATGAAAGTCTAGATTCTAAGGTTCATGTAGATTGGGAGGGCGAGAAGGATCAATATTTTGAGTGGTACAAAATGACTGAGGAAATGAAGTGCAAAGTTGCGAAGCTTAGGTTAGTCCGTCAGGCTAGGTTATACTAAAAAAATATTGAGAGATTCATTAGACAGAGAGGTGATATTCCCATAGTAACCTGGAGAGCAATGAAGTGTAGACTTAGAGAGAAGTACCTTCCCATGCCCTACCACAAAAGACTTCTAGATCAGTGGCAGAGATTGACCCAAGGAACCAAGAGTGTAGCTGAGTACATTGGAAAGTTTGATGAATTTGTGATGAGATGCAATGTCGATGAGTCCGAATTAGTTACCTTTTCTAGATTCGGAGCCGGATTAAAAAAAGAGATCCAGAAAAAGTTGTTCATGAGAGAAGTCCAAGATTTAGAGCTAGCTTATCAAATAGCACGTGATGCTGAGAGATTTCATAGGGGAACAGTTTATCGCAGACCAGAAACCCCTAGAACAAGTACACCTAGTCAATAGCCAGGACCAAGTCAGATGCAACCTAACCGGCCTAACCCTGGTACACCTCTGACCCGTAGGGATGATAAGGGCAAAGCACCAGAAGTTCAGAGAAACCCAAACTGTAATGCTTGCTTCAAATGTCGTCAGATAGGCCATTATGCGAGCAATTGCCCAAATAGAGCCTTGTACATGGAAGGGTTAGAGGAAAATGACTTTGAACCCAAAGCGCCCTTAGATGATTGTGTCGAGGAAGTATATCAGACTGAGGATAATTTGGCAGATGAGTATGAAGGTGATGAGGATCTTGTAGACCCTAACCTTTTGGGAGTAGTTAGATGCATCCTTACCCAAACTAAGTCCCAAGACGATTGGCGTAGGACTAATATCCTACAAACCTTTGTCAAGTTAAGGGATAAGGTGTGTAAGATAATCATAGATAGTGAAAGTTATGTGAATGCCATATCTATTAGTGTTGTCAAAACTTTAGGCTTATCCACAGCTCCCCATCCAAACCCCTATAAGGTTTCTTGGATAGACTCCACAACAATTCCTGTCAAAATTAGGTATCTAGTCCAAATCCAATTACAGTCCTATTAGGAGGAAGTGTGGTGTGACGTTCTACCAATGGGAGTGAGTAGTATCATCTTATGTCAACCCTGGTTATTTGACCATGATGCAACCCTTTTGGCTGATCTAATTATTGCTTATTCATGCACCTTGGAAAGAAGTTTGTAATCAACCCTACACCACCTAAGGACACAGTTAAGAGAGGATCGAGCCACCTAAAGGAAACAAAGACTATAGTCAATTTGATAACTGCAAAGGAGATTAAGAAAGAACTTACTGAGGGTTCATCTGTTTGGATCTTAACCGCTAAGGGAACACAAGAGCCTACCCAGAAAGAGCACCCTCAGGAAATGGTTGAATTATTAGAGAACTTTAAGGATGTATTTCCAAATGATCTATCTCACCACCTTCCATCACTTAGGGACATCCATCACGCCATTGATTTAGTCCCAGGAGCAACCTTACCAAACCTCCCACATTATAGGATGAGCCCTATAGAACACCTAGAGTTGCAAAGACAAGTAAGGGATCTCTTTAGGAAAGGATTTATTAGGGAAAGTTTGAGTCCTTGTGCAGTCCCAACCGTGTTAACCCTAAGGATGACACGTGGAGGATATGTGTTGATAGTCATACCATAAATAAAATTACAATAAAATATAGGTTTTTCATTCCCGCTTGGACGATATGCTAGATATGATGACCGGTGCAACTATATTTTCCAAGATTAACTTGAAGAGTGGCTATCACCAGGTTAGGATTAGACCGGGGAATGAGTGAAAGACTGCATTTAAGACTAAGGATGGTTTATTTGAATGGGTAGTGATGCCATTTGGGTTGTCCAATGCACCTAGCACATTTATGAGGATCATGACCCAAGTCTTATGTGCCTTCATAGGAAAATTTGTAGTAGTATACTTTGATGATATTTTGATTTATAGTAGGACTAAGAAAAGCCACTTAACCACCTTAGGCAAGTATGTGCAACCCTTAGGAAAGAGAATCTCTATGCTAATTTGATGAAGTGTGAGTTCTTGACCCATAGAGTCACTTTCCTAGGGTTCATTGTCACTCTTGTTGGAGTTTCAGTTGATCCTGAAAAGATAAAAGCCATAGTTGAGTGGCCTATTCCCAAAACTGTTTATGATATTCGTAGTTTTTATAGTCTAGCCACCTTCTATAGAATATTCATACGAGGTTTTAGCTCTATTGTCGCCCCAATACCTGATTGTCTTAGGAAGGGTAGTTTTAATTGGACCAAAGAAGTTAATAGAGCCTTCCTAGAGATAAAAGATAGAATGACACAAGCATCTATTTTGAGGTTACCAAACTTTACCAAATATTCGAGGTAGCTTGTGATGCATCTGGAGTTGGAATAGGCAAAGTTGTAAGCCAGGAGAATCATCCCATAGCTTTTTTTAGTGAAAAGTTAAATGATGCTAAGCTTAAATATTTCACCTATGATAAAGAACTCTATGTGGTAGTGCAAGCTTTAAAGTATTGGAGACACTATCTTCTACTGTAAGAATTTGTCCTATTCTCTGATCACGAGGCCCTTAGATTTTTTAATTCCCAGAAAAAGTTAAATCCTATGCATGCCAAATGGGTAGAATACATCCAAGCCTACACTTTTGTCCTGAAACACCATGTCGGAACTAAGAATAAGGTAGCCGATGCTTTGAGTCGTAGAGCCTTACTTGTAAATTTAGTTAGCACTGAAGTTGTTAGATTTAAGAGACTTAAAGATGAGTATGCAACTTGTCCAGACTTTAGTGAAATTAACCAAGCCTTGAGTCAAGGACCATCTAGTGACTATAGTGATTATACTCTTCTAGATGGTCATCTGTTTAAAGAGAACAAGCTCTGTGTTCCCAAAACTTCCTTGAGAGACTTTCTAGTTTGGGAGACCCATGCGAAAGGTTTAGTTGGTCACTTTGGTAGGAATAAGACCATTTTAGCTATTGAGGACCAATATTTTTAGCCATGACTTAAGAGACAAGTTGCCCAAATAGTGGCCAGGTATTGAAGTTGTACTGTTGGCAAGCAACAAAAGCAAAATACTGGACTCTATACACTCTTACCTGTACCCGATTGCCCCTAGCAGTACCTTAGCATGGATTTCGTATTAGGCCTACCTAAGACCCAGTGGAAACATGATTCAATCTTTGTTGTGGTCGATAGGTTCTCAAAAATGGCTCACTTCATCCCTTGTTCCCAAACTGTTGATGCCTCTAGAGTCGCCAAACTTTTTCTAGATGGAGTGGTAAAGCTACATGGACTGCCTAAAACCATAGTGTCCGATAGGGATGTCAAATTTACCAGTTACTTTTGAAAAACCCTATGACATTTGTTAGGCACCAAATTAAAATTCTTCACTGCCTACCACCCTTAGACCGATGGTCAGACTAAAGTCATAAATAGGAGTCTAGGAAACATACTGAGGTGTCTTGTAGGAGAATACCTGGGAAACTGGGATTTATTACTACCTTGTGCTGAGTTTCCTTACAACAGTTCAGTCAATAGGTCTACTGGAAAAAGCTCCTTCGAGATTGTCTATGGTTATAAACCTAGAAAACCTATCCACATCATTCTATTACCATCACGCGGAGTATCTGAGTCCGCCGAGTCATATGCACAACATATTAAGAAGTTGCATAAAGAAATTAGTAAAAAGATTCAAATGAGCAATGAAGTACATAGACATATGGCTAACTCACGTAAAAGAATGAAGGAGTTTAATGAAGGGGACTCTGTAATGATTAAACTTAGACCTGAAAGATTTTCACCGAAAACTATGAAGAAACTACACGCCCAAGGAGCTGGACCTTTTAAAGTAATAAAGAAAGTAGGACCTAATGCATATGTTTTAGAGTTACCATCAGATTATGGCATTAGTTTCACATTTAATATTTTTGATCTGAAAGAATACAAAGAACAAGTATTAATTCCTAGTGAGCCTTTTGGGCCTTATCCTACCTTTAAGAGTGAAACCCTACCTGAGTGTCCATCAGCAATTCTACCAGACCAGAAAGATAGAGTTGAATATATTTTGGATGACCAGGCAATTATCACCAAAAATAAAGGCTATCAACATTACCTGGTTCATTAGCAAGGCCGACCCAAATTTGAAAAATTCTGGATCACTCGAGAGGATCTTCAACAAATTGTACCATATTTACTAGAGAAATATCACGGGCAGATTGTTCCTTACTCGACAGGTCGAGTTCCTCCCATCCAAAGAGAATTGGTGCGGACACCAGGCTCAAAAAGAGCTTCAACAACTTCAACTGGATTCTTTATGGATGAAAGATTAAATTAAGATTTAGTCATGTATTTATTTTTCATTTGAGCAATTTTATTTCAATTGACTGTATTTGTTTGATTGAGTCATGTTTAAGTTCTTTATTACAATTGAGTCAAAGAGAGTCCAGCCCAAAAAAAACTCAATCTAGTTCAGCACAAGAAGAATGGCGCATGGTCATGAAATCGCCAACATTGAAGCTATATCATCGCCGCATCAGCAAGAAATATTGCCCAATGAATAGAAAGACTTTGAATCAGTCAAACTCTCCACAACCACCTTCTCTTGGGAACCGCTTCCACAAGCACCTCTAATCGTGGGACGTCCCACATTCTCGCCCAATGAATAGAAAGACTTTGAATCAGTCAAACTCCCCACAACTGCCTCCTCTTGAGAACCGCCTCCACAACCATCTCCTCTAATCGTGGAACGCCCTACATTCTCCTCTTCACGCGCCCACATCTTCTTATCATGAGAGGCCCCTTATTTCTCTCATTGGTAATATGGTGTAATGGCTTGGTAGTCTATAAAAAGGCTCTTAGTTTTTTTTGTAAAAGGAAGGAATGATGAATGAATAAAGTTTTCTTGAAAAAAAATTTCCTTTCTTGTTAGATGGGTCCCTTGTGAGATGGTAGGCGTGAGGCCTGGTGTTCTACTTATCTCGTCCACACTTTATCCTCCTTTCCCACTTTGCTTCAAGTCCATTTTTAACCGACCAAGGATCCCCGGCTTTCATGGTTCCAAAGTTGAAGGTTGTTCCCGCCATGAATCAAGGTATGAAAGCTTACAACACAGTGAATCCCTTGTCATCCTCAAGTTCATTCGCCGAGTGCCTCGATTTTACTTGAGTTGATTAATTGCCGAAAGAACCCTCTTTAAAGTTCTTTCAGATCTGCAATTATTAGATTAACTTAGCCCTAATCTGAGTGGTTTCTTAACCACAACAATTCTCTTCTTTATTACTTTGCCTAAATTCTAAATTCAAACTTTGTTTACTCTTATAAGTCCCTTCCATAGAATTCATAGTTCTTAAACATTGAGTGAATGTATGTGTTATTTCACTTAATTGTTCATTTAATCTTTACTAATTCTATTAGAAATACATCCCACATCGTTGTCCAACATCAAGGCCCTATCATATTCAAGATTATTTTTGTGATATATTATTCTACTAGTAATCATCATCATTTACACTAAAATTTTGGCAGCATTTTCCCATAGTCCTCCCAAAATGTGTAGCATATATATGCCACACTAGGAGAATATATGGAAAATACAAACCAAAATATCAATCAACGATGACTAATAGTAGACTAACATCTCGCAAAAAATAATTTCAAACTGTCCACTAAGATAATTCGAGAATTTGTAAGACTATTCAGTCTTACAAACTCTCAAAACGGGTCTAAAGGTTATAATGTCATGAAAAATGATATGCAAATGCAAAAAGTCACAAAATAGACACTATGTGACATATATTATGAATTTAAATTAATAAATCTCTTTTTCTACTATATTAACATTCTATATATAAAGATATAAAAATAAATCAACCAAATACTAAGTATAATAGTCATCTAAGTATAACAATTGTTCAATAGGACTTCTAAGTTTAATAGTTTACCTCCAATAATAAATTGATAGTAGTCAAAAATCACCGCTAAATTCTTTAAAACAATGAAAGTTTTTCAACCGAACCCACTGAAATATGATTCAAAACAATAAAAATAATTAGCATTAAAATTAATATTAAAATCATGAAACACACAAAGCAAGCCTTCAGCAATTAAAATTACTATTCTTAGATATTCTAATCAAATCAATTGAAGTTGCAATGTTTCAGTGTAACCATATCGTGCCAACATTTGATCAGCATAATAAGAATAATGTAAACTAAATCAAAAGAAGCTTACCAAAACTATATATGTGCATATGTATGGAAACACCTTGTTCCACTCCCATAGAGCTTCAATAAATGCTTTCAGGTAATAAAAACTTGTAACAGGACTCCTGAAACCACAACAGTCATAATCTAATAGAAGAAAAATATACAAACAATCATTATTTCCTAAATCCAATGCCTAATCAATCAATCTGTAATAGCCAAAAAAAAATGTAATCTTTCCTAGAAATGATTTTAGGCTATCATAGTTGTATCATATATTTCTTCAGGCCGATGGCAAAGAATGTTTCTGACTTGTAAGGAGAAAACAAACCACGAAAAAAGGAAGATCCTAGATAAGGGCATAAATAGCCTGGTTGAAGCGAAAGAATACCAAGCCCACTGTTCATATACCATCAACAGTGGGAATTGGAACCATGTCCTTTCAGACCAGATAACTATGTAATGAAAAGTTAGAAGATAAAATTAAAAACTAGTTGAATTGAAGTATTGCAATTCCTGAATCTATATCAGACCTCTATCACAATTTTCAATGATTAGATAGCAAGGAACTGTTGTAGCCAAGGAAAACCGCAAGCAAGGTAGTGGTTCCAGATAGCGAACAGTAAAGAAATAGAGAATTTGAACTACTTACTATGAAGAATAAAGCAGCAAGCTCTTGCTAGAAGATAACTTCAGTGAAAAAAAGTGGGGAAAATGACTTGACATGGATTTTTGTGAGAAAAGATTCAGAACAAACTAGAGGCAGTATCAATCAAATAGTCCATATATGGATCCATGAAAAATGAGGAAAAAATCCAAAATAACCAAACAAAAAAATCTCAGCAAAAAGCAATAGAAATCGGACCTCTTGTAGCACCCACGGCGACAAAAAAGATCGTGAGAGGAAATATTTGGTTTTGGTCAATCTCTTGTCCCAATCTCCTCGTCATCAGCATCTTCGGGATTTTTATATGAACTGCAAACTGCGGGAATGAGAGAACTCATCGTTGGCATCTCCGGGATTTAGGGCACAATGAGGGAAGCCATAGGAGCTCAGGGATGAAGGGAGGCGACAGTCGGGATTTACGGCACAACGAGGGAAGCCATAGGAGCTCAGGGATGAAGGGAGGCAGCATTCAGGATTTAGGGCACAACGAGGGAAGCCGTGGGAGCTTAGGAATGAAGGGATGTGGCTCTCGGGATTTAGGGCACAACAAGGGAAGCTGCAGGAGCTCAGTGATGAAGGGATGTGACACTCGAAATTTAGGGCACAACGAGAGAAGTCGTCGGAGCTTAGTGATGAAGGTGGCGGCACTCAGGATTTAGGGCACAACGAGGGAATTGAAGCCGTGGGAGCTCAGGGATGAAGGGAGGTAGTACTCGGGACTTTGAGGCAATGCTTGGGACTTTGGCGAAATGATGGATTTTTAGTAAGCCTTTTTCCCTACGATTTCATAAAAATGTATGGAAAGAGTGGCCTTTGCCTACGAAATTTATAAGATTCATAGGCAAAGGTTCCATTAGGTCATGCCTATGAATTTCATTTCAATCGTAGGCAAAGGCCAACTAGTGCCTTTGCCTACAAATTTTATGAATTTCGTAGGCAAAGGTACAACAGTAAGCCTTTGCCTACGATTTTCTTGAAAATCATAGACAATGACTTCCTTTGAATCTTTGCTTATAAATTCATAAAATTCATAGGCAAAGATTTAGCAGAAGTCATTGCCTACGAATTAGGCTAATTTCGTAGGCAAAGGTCCAATGAACCTTTGACTACGATTTTCAGTATATCGTAAAGAAAGGTCTAGATGAAAGCCTTTCCCTATGACTTTTTTGTTTTAAGAAAAATTTTGGCGATGATTTTGCCTTCAAAAATTTGTGACCTAAGAAAAAAATATTCTCTATGATTTTTACTAAAATCATAGGCAAAGTTTTTTTCATAGGAGGCCTTTCCCTATGATTTTGGGTTTTGTCATAGGAAAACATATTTTTAAAACAAAAACAAATTATTCTTCATATTAAAAATTCTTTCACTATAGAATTCTTTCCTATGATTTCAAAAATTCATAGGAAAAGATTTCTTTAGCCTACCACTTTAAATTCGTAGGCGCGAAAATCGTATTTGTAAAAGGCTAATTATTGACTTATTCAAGATATATAAATATAACTTGTGAAAAATGTACATGATAAAATATCAGTCTTGTACTCTTATTATATTTATCATTTAAATGATTTACGATTTATGGTTCATTTTATTTTCTGAGCTTGAGCTCATAAAATATTTTTTTTAGATTTAATAAATTAAATAAAGACTTTGGATAAAAGCAGAACCTGCCGGATATTCTTCTTAGTTACTTTCTTTGTAGTTACCTTTAATTTTGAACAAAATCATTATGCTAGATGTTTTATTCTTTTCTAGTTATATAAACATTTGTTTCATAAGAAGATTGTAGAATAAAAACTTCAATCTATTGACTAGTTTCGATAGTAACTGTTGTTTTACCTGCTCAACATACGATGGATTGTCATAATCTCGATCCACTCTAAGATATCAGGCATGACACATGCAATATCTTTATCTTTTTGCAGAGCTTTGTCCGTTAAAGTTTAATTATTGTTTAAGAAGCTACACCATATAGAGGCCTGTAACCTCAGACCTTCTCAAGCCCATATAAGAAAGAACATGAAGAAAAACACAGGATAGAGTGCAATGGTAAGGCCTCGCTAATTATGATAGATTTCTTCTCTCTCGTCTAGCTCTTTGCTTTGAGCCAACGGTGGGCACCGAAGTGCTTGAAGAATTTTATTAAAGTTTAAGATTCGAAACAAGAAGAGAAAACGAAAGAATAAAAACAAGAAAAAAAAAAGCAGGAACTTTTTATGACATCCAAGTCTGTCGTTCGAGACCAGGGAATCTTGTGAACTCGAGGCCACAACTAATTCTCGTCAAGTTCTTGGAGACGGTGGGCAGCGTCCGCCATTGTTGGCTGATCCACTGGTGCAACCGGAAGCCGGAGGTGGTATCGCGCCCTGTGGCAGGGATTGGAATGTGAAACCAACTCCTGTGTGCTGCTGCTTCACCCTGAGAAGCCTTCCTGCTGTGGCCGGCTGGGAACACAGGATGTAGAAGATGGAGAGAATGGTCATCAGGACCAAGAGGTTTCTCTTGATAGAAGCCATGGACGCCACTTGGTGATCTGGTTTTCTTTCTTTCTGCTTTGTAACTAAGATGTGGCAACTACTGATCTGATTTGTTTGGTAGATGGAAGGAAGAGAGGTAAACGGTATATATATATATGATTTTCTTTACGTGTGTTTTGGTTTTGGGAGGAGAGAAAATATAATTAGAAGCACCTGAGGGGCGCGCATTCCGAGTGGCGCGGTAAGCGGATGGAACTTGGAATTCAGCTTGTTATGCCGTTTGGCAGGCTTTCTTGAAAGGAATTACTAGGAAAAGGGCAGCAGGTCGTTGGAATGCAAGGGTGTTTTGATTCTTGGTAAAAACTAATGCGTCTTCTTTGCTATTTCTTGAGACCGTTCATCAAACGAACGTCGAAGACGAATGGGCGGAATGTTGTGAATCCCTGAGGCGCCCAAGTGTTATTTAACATCTTTGCATTTAAAGAAACAGGGACAAACGACAAGACTAAAGTACGAAATTGGTCAACATCCTCGAGTCACCTCAAATAAGCCCGGTCAACCTAGACTTCGTAGTTGATCTCCCTGAAACACGTAACTCAAACCTTTGCTCTGTACCCATCGGTCTGATCCTCGTGGCGCATTGCCCAATCTGTACTTAAACAACAACTCGAATGTTTGATCTTAAATTAGTGAAGCATTTCAAATTGTTGACGGTCAAACAAGCTTACTTTTGTGGTCGCCGATTCAAACCCGCCAAGTTCTTGAATTGCCTCTAGCTAGGTAATCTCCACTTAACATCATAACAAAAATTATATACGGAACTTTTATAGAAAAATGTTTGCATGGAATATTAGTTTTTCATTTATTTTTTCAGTCACATGTAGCCCATGCATCTCATATTAATGGCGTACGTGATTCTTCAATGACAATTATGAATTTAGATGAGCACAATGATTAAAAAAAGCATACTTATGTTATGGTGATTAGAACGAGATGCTAATCCGTATACTTTGCATTAGAAAGAAAGATACCCATGCCTTCGTGCCCATACACTATCATGTCGTTCACCATTTCATTTTGAGACGGAGAAAATTGTACTAACTAAAATCCTTACTTGAGAGATGTCTTTTACATGTAACTAGATCACTTTCCTTTAACCTTTATTCGCCCCTGCCATGAAGGGTGGGTACCAAGTAACAATGAATATCCATCAAGACACTAAGAAGCCTGCCCTTCTACTGTTGCATAAATCGAGAGGAGTCTTGGAGATACCTTTGTGAGAAAGAACTGAATTGTTGAAAATTAGATGTGCTATCTTTTGCAGTTTAACAGAGTATTTAAGAGAATTATTTGCAAAAAAGACTAATTTGCAAAAGAAAGAAGAGACTTTATGGAAGAGAGGAGAGACTTTGGAAGGATCTTTTTATCGATTTTATATATCTGATTGTAGATCCAATGACCCCTATTTATAGAGAAAGTGTGGACTCATGGCTTATCTATTAGATGCATCTGGCTTATGCATCCTTTGGTAATTACGGTGATTCAAGACGGAATGCATTGTACGCGCTAGCATCTAATTCCAGATGCACTCCATATGGGAGCCTAATTCAAAAGGTAAAGTATGTAATAAACTGGTTTACAATAATGTGCATGTGCACATACTCCAACTTAGCCTAGTTTGATTCATAAAAACATTGCGATATGGCTTGGGTTTCCATATAAGCATCCTTCTGTTGTTTTGTCTTCAACTAATTAAACTTCTAAATCAATTTTCTCTCTCTTAAAGAATCCTTTATTATTTTGAAAAATCTTTAGATCTATGCAGTAATTGCATTGTGCTTTAAGAGTTGTGTACTAAACGATCACATAGTAGATGGGCTTAAAAGATAGGCATCCATCTCTAACTTCCCCTTAAAGAGCTTTAGGCAAAATTTTTGTAACAGTTGTTATCATTTTGGTATATACTCATCTGGCCCCATCTTTCATAGGGATCCTTTACAATTCTATAATAATCATTATATTATGGCAGCAGTTCAAGCTTCTTGATTTTATATTTTAAATGAAAATTTGATCTTATATATTAAACAGAATTTTCTTTTATCTTTTTATATATATGAGCCACTTAAAAATCTTTACATTGTTTTTTATCAACTTTGAAAAAGTGTGGGGCTATTTTTACCCAATGTG
This sequence comes from Calamus simplicifolius, assembly GCA_900491605.1. Taxonomy (NCBI): domain Eukaryota; kingdom Viridiplantae; phylum Streptophyta; class Magnoliopsida; order Arecales; family Arecaceae; genus Calamus; species Calamus simplicifolius. The sequence continues at coordinate 354,485 of UESW01001316.1, forward strand.
CCATTAGATTAGGCACAAGATTAAATATTTGTGTGGAATTTATGGAGCTTGAAGTGCTTCTTAGGGCCTGGACATATATAACTTTTCTCATTGTCATTGGTAGTTTAAACGAATAATTCAATAATTAGACCATGCATTAAAGAAAGCAACCACCCATGAACCACCTAATAGTAAAACAAGGATACAATATCCTATCTTTTTGCGGAGATTTGTCCATTAAAGTTTAGTTATAGTTCAAGAAGCCACACCATGTGGAGGCCTATAAATACCTACCCTCAGACCTTCTCAAGCCCGTATAAGAACATGAAGAAACACACAAGATGAATTGCACTGCTAAGACCTCGCTAATTATGATAGATTTGTCTCAAGCATACAACACGTTGACCTAAAACTCTATTTCTTCTCTCTCGTCTCACTCTCTTCTTTGAGGCAACAATGGGCTCCGAAATGCCTAAAGAATTATGTTAAAGTTTAAGATTAGAAATAAAGAACAAAAACAAAAAAGAGAGAAAAAAGGTAGGAACTTTGATCATGATATTACACTACAAGGGAAAAAAAATATTACGACACCCAAATGCGTCGCAATTGCATCGCTAAACATGCTATTGCGACGCAATAGCGATGCAATGACAGCGTCGCTCAGATGTCCGTCGTAATATCCATTTGTCGTAATTGCATCACAATATTACGACTCTCTGCGACACAACAGTGCGTTGCAATATTACGACGCATCCAAATGTGTCACTAAATTTAAAACTAATTTTTAATATTTAAAATTATTATTAAATATTACGACGCATTCAATTGCGTCGCAATATTGCAACGCATCTAGTTGCGTCGCAATATTTAATAATAATATTTTGATATAATAGCGATGCAATTTGAGTCGCTAATGCGTCACAAATAAAATTTTTTTAAAAATATTACGACGCAAGGTCATTGCATCGCAATATTTATTAAAAATATTTTAGATATAATAGCGACGCAATTTGAGTCGCTAATGCATCGCTATTAAATTTTTTTAAATTATTACAATGCCAGGTCATTGCGTTGCAATATTTAATAATAATATTTTGAAAATATTAGCGATGCAATTTGAGTCGCTAATGCGTCGCAAATTAAATTTTTTAAAAAATATAAAATATTAAAAATTAAAACGGTTAAAATAATTTCGTTAAATTGAAATATTGATAGAAACATTCTTCACTCATATTGATCCAAATAATAATCAATTTCTAAAAATAATTCATATATTAAAATTTTAAAGTTTTCATGTACAATATAAAAAAAGAAAAAAAAATACATCAAGAATCTGAGCGATCACGTGGAGGCTGGAGACCTTGCGACAAGCGGCTAACCATATCCTGCAAATGACGCATCTGATCTCACATGTCTGCAAGCTTCTGATCCCGGCCTTGCATACGCTGCTCGAACTCATTCTCGACCTCCTGCCGAACCTCCTGACGAACGTTCTGCCGAACCTCCTCCGCAATAGATCTCCGAATGTCGTCTAAATGCTCGGCAGGAATATCACCAGAAAATTATGAGCTGGAGGCCTGATGGGGAAAATATGCAGAAGCTCTAGTGCCCAGACCATAGACCCTGCAGTCTCGCGGCTGGGCACCAACAGCCTCCAAAAACATATGCCGACTCTCCTCTGCTGAGAGTTCGACGGGCGTCTCCCCATCAGTGGAGTCGACCTGCGATGCCTGGGAGCGAAGCTCCTCGACTCGTGTCTTTAAATTATAAAATCAACAATAAATGAGTTAATAAATTTTTTGAAATAAAATTTTAGAAATTAAACAGATACTACATAAATCTAATTTCTTACCGCAACCTCCCGTGATCTCGTGTCGACCCAGGAACCGTCCCTCCTGGTGTGTGTCGCCCTGAATAGACGAAACTCACCAGGATCTCCGCCCTCCTGCTCAGACTATAATAAAAAAAATGATATTAATACAAATATTTGTAAATAACTAAATTAGTAATTAAAATATTTATGTTTTCTTACCATACGCCGTCTGTGCTCCTGAATCGAAATGGAGCCCGAAGTATGGCGGGAGAGACCCGTGCCAGGACCGCCCTTCTCGGATCGGCGGTTCGTGCTGGCTGATGCGGACCTCCTGCGCCAGCCATCGGACTGCCAGGCCTGCTGCCACTCATGCCAAATACCCTCTGGCACATGCGCAGGACGCTGACCCGATGACCTCCAATGATGAAGCATGTCGGAGTATCGGCGTCCCGTCAGAGCCTCCCATGCTGCCCTAATGGCATCATGGCTGGCAGGGTCCCACGTAAACTTTTTCTGCATTAAAATAAAAAGTTAGTTTCAGAATTTATTAAGATTAAGAAATTTTATATCAGTGATAAATTGTATTTAATAAGTTTACCTGAAACTCAAAAAAATAAAACTTCCTCGTGGCTGAGATACGTGGCGCCAATCGTAGCCACTGGGATCTGCACGCCTCTGAAATACGGCGCTGATGTGGCTGGATACATGATGCTGCTCAATAAATCTGTTAAAAAATGCATGTTTATAAGTAATTGACTTAAAAACATAAACATATATTTTTAATTAGTATATACTTACAGCCCATGAGCATCAAGTCGAAGTATGGTGCGGCCGATGGTGGAAGAACTCTCGGAGGTATGTGCCGATCGGCTGGATGGTAATACCAATGCAGGATCACCGCCGACTACTGGAGAGATCGAAGGCTGTGCGATGTGTGGAGATCCGAACTCTCCATCTCCAAAGCTCATGTGATCTGATGCAGCAGAGCTACGTCCCTGCTCACTCCGTATGTCGTCGGTAGATCTACCTCTGCCCGTCATACTGAAAATACTAAAGATTCATGCAATTAAATTACGATTAATGATTGACTATGTAAAAATTTACCACTTATAAAATAAAGTTGAATTTAAAAAACCTCTATGTTTAATCGGTGTCATTTGTTTCGTGAAATGTTGGTTCAACATCCGATGCCGTATCGGACTGCGATTCAGTTTCATTATCATCGGAAGGAAACCGAACATTTGCATCCGCAATTTCTTGGACATCACCATTTGGATCTCTAAGTGATGTTTCAGGAGCCCTTGTGTCGTCCTCAATTGCATGCATTTCCATCTCATCCTCTTGAAATGCAGGGCACTCGGCTGATTGACTTGATGAACTCTCCTCTAATAAGATTGTTGAACGTGGGACGATTTTAGAAACAGCCCACCAATCTCGCTTGTCGTTGCGCAAACTTGGATATCCGCAGTAAAACACTTGCTGAGCTTGGGATGCAAGGATGAATGGGTCATATTTCTGCAATCTTCGTCGATGGTTCACTTCAACCAAATTGTAGTCGTTATGAACCCTTTTGCCCACAGGAACTGTCGGATCGAACCAATCGCAACGAAACAATACGGTTCATTTCATAGGCCAACCGGGATATTCAACTTCAACCACCTCTACTAACTTTCCATAATAATCCTGCATATTTGCTCCAACACTTTCTCCTTTAACACACACGCCCCAGTTCTGCGTGCCTCTTGAAGCTGCTAATCGTTCAATCTGAAATTTGTACCCATTAACAAAATAGCCAGTAGAGGTTGTTACGGTCTTCAATGGCCATTGCGATAGACATTTAATGAAAATATTATCGGTTGGGGACCATGGACCGTTTACCTATAAATTAATAAGCTATTCACAACCAATTCAAAAAATTAAAGCCATTACTGAAATTGATTGAGTGATACTACTCACAAATTCATAAAACCAGTAAGCGAACTCCGTTTCTAACTTCTGTCCAATTGCAACTTGACTGATGTCGGGATTCATCTGTCGTTGTCTATCACAATACATCCTTATGGGATGATAAGGATTAAAACTGATGTTAGCAATTAAATATTATGGTATATTGTAATTTAAATTAGAAGTTCCAATTAAGCATTGAAGTATACACTTACTCAATATATGGATCGACTTCTCTACAGTTCATTAGGATATAATAATGTGCTGCATTATACTCCATATCGCTAAGATTTCTTGACTTCTGCCCCCCAAATGAACGGCCGATACCTTTAAAAATTGATATTCTACCGTCATTAGGTTCTCCTTCGTCCACACATACGTCATCGTTACGACCAAGATTTCGGCTCCTCGTGTGGACGTGACCCTCAAAGTAATGCGAGGCAAAAGCTGAAACTTCTTCGACCAAGTGTGCATTGCATATAGAACCTTCAACCCTTGCCTTATTACGCACATTATTTTTTAACTTCTTAAGGTACCTATATGTAAAGTTGAAACAAAAAATTAACCAATTTTCTCGCAATGAAATAATATTTGAAATGTCAATATGTCTTAATGATGTATATATTTACCTCTCGAAAGGATACATCCAGCGATACTGCACGGGACCAGCTATGCTCGCTTCGTATGGCAAGTGAACCGGTAAATGCTCCATTGAGTCAAAAAAACTGGGAGGAAATATTCGCTCCAGCTTGCATAAAATAATTGGAATTTCCTCCTCAAGCCTTGCCATGGATGCAGAAGTAATGACTGTGGCAGACAACTCCTTGAAGAACAAGCTGAGCTCTGTCAATGCCTTCCAGACATGTTGCGGAAGCAACTCACGAAAAGCTATAGGCAATAACCGTTGCATGAAAACATGACAGTCGTGACTCTTCATGCCGAACAACTTGAGCTTATGCATGTCCACACACCTACCGATATTTGAGGCATAACCATCTGGAAATTTTAACCCTCTAAGCCAGTTACATAAAACTTCTCGTGAATTTCTGTCAAGAGTGTAACAGGCTTTAGGATAGGTCCCGTCGGTACTCCTCCTCAAATCACCTCTTCTGCAATACTGATTAAGTTCTTCTCTTGACTTTGCAGTGTCTTTTGTTTTTCCCGGGATGTTTAGCACCGTGTTAAATATGTTATCAAAGAAATTTTTCTCGATATGCATAACATCCAAGTTGTGCCGGATGAGATTTGTGCTCCAATAAGGCAAATCCCAAAATATACTCCGCTTCTTCCAGTTATGTTCTTTACATATACGGCCATTTATTCTATCTGCATCTGGTTCCCAAGCATACCTCAACCCCAAATGCTCTATAGTATCAAATATATCCGTGCCGGACCTAACCGGTTCGGCGAATTTTGTGACTGCTTTGTTCTTTCGGAAGGCGATCAAGTTACGCCTGTAAGGATGATTTGGGGGCAAGAACTTCCTATGATTATCAAACCATGACTGCTTACCACTCTTCTGCAATGTAAATGCATCCGAATCATACATGCAATGAGGGCATGCCAGACGTCCAGCAGTGCTCCAACCAGACAACATTGCATATGCCGGGAAGTCACTTATTGTCCACATCAAAGCAACTCTCATGATGAAATTCTGTTTCATAGAAATGTCGTAGGCTACGACTCTGTTTCCCACAACATTTTCAATTCGGCCACCAACGGTTGCAGGAAGACATCAATCTTTTCCTTTGGATTTGATGGTCCTGGAACCAAAACTGTCAAAAACATTGCAGTCTCTTTCATGCACTTCCATGGAGGAAGGTTATATACAGTCAGTATCACAGGCCAACATGAATACTGTTGCCCCGCTTGACCGAATGGTTGGAAGCCATCGGTACAAAGACCTAATCTCACATTCCTTATATCTTCAGCGAAATCAGGATGATTTTCATTGAAATGCTTCCAAGCTTTTGAATCTGATGGATGCCGCATTTCATCCTCTTTAGATTCATGTTCGGCATGCCATCTCATATCAGCAGCTGTAGCCTCAGATCTGTATAATCTCTGCAGGCGTGGAGTCAGAGGAAAGTAATGCATCCTCTTGTAAGGAACACTTTTCCTCCTACTTGTACTAGCTCCCCCTTCGCCGTTTTTGTACCTCGATTGCCCACAAATCTTACACCATCTCAGCTCGAGTCTTCACCCCAATATATCATACAATTGTTCAAGCAACAATCGATCTTATTAACCGGGAGCCCAAGCCCACGCAACAACTTCTTCGTTGAGTAAAAACTGTCTGCTACAACATTATCATTTGGCAAAATTTCCTTGATTAACCCAGCTACAGAATTAAACGCCTTTTCTGATAATCGATGTTCTGCCTTAATATTCAGCAACCGAGCAGCCGTAGACAACTGTGAATGACCCTCACAACCAGGATACAATTCTTGATTTGCAGCACGCAACATATCATAAAATTGTGCATCTGGATTTGGTTCTTCCATAAATGTATTCTGATTGAATTCATTACCCGATGCATTCATCACCATTTCTTCATATGTGTTTAGATTCACAAATGGTTCATCAACGGGAATTGACACTTGTTGGCTTGTAACAATGCTGGAATTTCCTCTGGTTCACCATGACAGTACCAAACATCGTAATCAGGAACAAACCCCTTTTTACACAGATGCACCTTAACAGTTTCGACATCTCTGTAGGCTTTATTCTGACACCTGTGATAGTTGCATGGGCACCTAATCCTAGGCCCATCCATCCATTCAGGTTGGCTACATGCAAATGCGATAAATTCTTCCAATCCATTCAAAAAATCTGGATTAAGCAAGCCATCTTTTATCCTTGCATACATCCACGAGCGAGCCCCGCTCATTTTTGACCGACTTATACAATTTCTGGTAAACCATTAAAGGAAACCACATTATAAAACTATATTAGCATTACTAAATATATAACTAAATTATTTCTTTTACACAACTTAGGTTAATAATAAATATTTAAATAATTTATAACTGAACCAATTTTTTTTAGACAACTATCCTTGGCGTGCTAGCAAGGACCGAGGCACAGGTTCATGCCAGGCTAATGCTAGGGCTTGAGTTCGGGTCGGGCCACAAGGCGGTCCGTTTAATCATGAGACTTCACAAGCATTCAAGTGTCCTAAATTAATTCTACCTTCACTCCATGTCTAAAAGGTAAGGCCCTATCCCATTCAAGAATTTTTTTGTGATATGTTATTCTGCTATTAATTATCATCGATCGGTTACATTGAAATTTCGATAGCATTTCCCCATATGTTCTCCTAAATGTGTGGCATATAAGCCACACTAGGAGAACGTATGAGCAAATACAAACCGCAATCTCACCAACGATGATTAATAGCAGACTAACATATCGCAAAAAAATTTTCAAACTGTCCACCAGGACAATTTGAGAATTTGCAAGACTAAAGCTTACAAATTCTCAAACGGGTCTAAAGGTTATAGTGCTGTGATTAATAATATGAAAGTCCGAAGACAATCGAACTTATGCTTGTTATTCTTAACTTCTTGTCAATTATACATATATAGGAATAGTGTTCTATATATAGTCACTGACTTCTTAAGATTATGTCGAATACAAATATTTGTGAAGACTAAAATATAAATAATTGAAACTACTAATTTATTGCTGCAAATTAAATAATAATACAACAAGACTTTCTATCTAGCATTACATAATTTAATGCATCATTCAATTTGAAGCAGAATGTAAATAATCAAGACATAACAATTGTAAATAACTACAAATGCACAAATATTATTGCATAAACATTCTGCTTAAATTAATTATTACATAAACATTCTGTAAATTAAATAATAATACAACAAGACTTTCTATCTAGCATTACAAATATTATTGCATAATCAAGACATAACAATCAGTCTATCCAATCCCTGATCCTGACTAATGACATAAATTAATTAATTTATAACTAATCTAATAAAAAATTAGATTAGTGGTCACATTTTTTTTAATATTTGTCATCAAATTATTTAAAAATATTTTTAATAACAATAAAATATAATAGAATCTAAATTTTTATTTATTTTTTTTCATGAGTCTTAAAAAAAAATTTTGAAGGGTCTTGGGGGTTGGGAAAACCCCCCTAGCTGTTACTTTTTAAAAAAAAAATTAAGTTGCCCATGTTTTAAAAATATATTTATAATTTTTTATATTTATCATCAAATTATTTGAAAATAATTTTAAAAATAATAAAATATGATAGAATCTATTTTTTTTTGTTAATTTTTTTTATGAGTATTAATTTTTTTTTAATTGAAGGGGCAGGGCGTGGGGGAAAAGCCCCCTAGCTGTTACCTTTTTATTTATTTATTTTTTGTCTGGCCACCGTGGCCGGAGAAGATGAACGGGAGGGGGGGACCCCCTAACTATTTTTTTTTTTTTTTTTTTGCGGTGGCTTGGCCACCATGGCCAGGCCACGACAGCGGCCGTGGCCGAAGAGGACGAACGGGAGGGGGGGTGGGGAAAACCCCCCCATTAAATTTTTTTTTGGTGGCCTGGCCACCGTGGCCAGGCCACGGCAGCAGCCGCGGCCGGAGAAGACGGCCACGCCGTGGCCGTGGCCGTAGAAGACGAAGGGGGGGTGGGGAAACCCCCCCCCCCAAACTGTCAATCTTTTTTTTTTGTGGCCTGGCCACCGTGGCCAGGCCACGGCCGCCACGGCAGTGGCCGTGGCCGCAGAAGACGGCCACGGCAGCGGTCGTGGCCGCAGAAGATGAAGGGGGGGTCGGGAAACCCCCCCCCCCCCAAACAGAATTTTTTTGTGTGTGTGGCCTGGCCACCGTGGCCAGGCCACGGTCGGCCACGACACGGCTGTGGCCGGAGAAGACGACCACGACCGTGGCCGTAGAAGACGAAGGGGGGGTGGGGAAAACCCCCCCAAACTGTCAATTTTTTTTGGTGGCCTGGCCATCGTGGCCAGGCCACGGCCAGCCACGGCAGAGGCCGTGGCCAGAGAAGACCACCACGGCAGCGGCCGTGGCCGGAGAAGATGAAGGGGGGGTCGGGAAAACCCCCCCAAAAAGAATTTTTTTTTTTGGTGTGGCCTGGCCACCGTGGCCAGGCCACGGCACCGGCCATGGCCAGGGAAGAGGGCCAGGGCAGCGGCCGTGGCCGGAGAAGACGGCCACGGCCGGTGCTGTGGCCGAACCCTATTTTAAACAAAAAAAGGAGAATGGGCTTACCTTGGTCGCGAGGGGACACCGCCGGAGTGGGGGGAGATTCCACCGGAAGAGAAGACGGGGGCAGCCGGAGGATCGGACGGACGGCAGCGGCGGCGGCTAGGGTAGGAAAAGGAAGAAGAAGAGAAGGAAAGCGGGGGGGGGGGGGCGGCCCGACCAAGCTTTAAATAGTGGTGATTAGCGACGCAATATATGCGTCGCTAATCACTCGCTATTTTTTTTATTTTTATTATGGATTAGCGATGCAACAATGTGTCGCTAATCCATCGCAATTTTTTTTTTTTTATATACAAAACTTAGCGACGCAACTAATTGCGTCGCTAATGAGTCGCTAACTTGGCGCCAATGTCCGGCGGAAAAATAATTTTTATTTTCTCGGAAATTGCATCGCAAATGCATCGCAATATTTTTTAATATTAATAATGGATAAAAGTTATATTTTTTGAAAAGTAATTGCAATGCATTTATTGCGTCGCAATATTTTTTTTAATTTTTTTATTACATTTAAATTTCTTAAAAACATTGCGATGCAATAAATGCGTCGCAATATTAAAAATTATTTTCTCTTGGGAAATAATTTTTATTTTCTAGAAAATTGCATCGCAAATGCGTCGCAATATTTTTTAAATATTTATAAAAAAATTATATTTTTTGAAAATAATTACGACGCATGTATTGCGTTGCAAGTTTTTTATAAAATTTTTATATTACATTTATATTTCTTAAAAACATTGCGACGTAACAAGTGCGTCGCAATATTAAAAATTGTTTTCTCTAAGAAAATTATTTTTATTTCCTAGGAAATTGCATCGCAAATACGTGGTAATATTTTTAATATATTTATAACTGATAAAATTTATATTTTCTGAAAATAATTATAACGCAAATTTTGCGTCGCAATATTTTTTTTAAATTTTTTTCTTACATTTATTTTTCTTAAAAACATTGCGACGCAATGATTGCATCGCAATATTAAAATTTGTTTTCTCTGAGAAAATTATTTAAACATTCTAGGAAATTACGATGCATTTGCGATGCAATAGTTTTTAAATATTTTTAACTGATAAATTTAATTTTTCTAAAAAATTACATCGCAAATGCATCGCAATATTTTTAAATATTTGTAACTGATAAAATTTATATTTTTATAAAAATAATTGCGATGCAAATTATGCGTCGCAATGTTTTTTTTAATTTTTTTAATTACTATTATTTTTTTAAATATTGTAAATGATAAAAATTTATATTTTTCTTAAAATAATTACGACGCAAATAATGCCGTAATGTTTATTTTAATTTTTTTAATTTTTTTAATTACATTTATTTTTCTATAAAATATTGCGACGCAATACATCCTGGACCGTGGCGATCGGTCGGATCGGCGACGATCCGACGGTTGCGATCGATCCAAGCCCTGATCCCGATCGGCCACGATAGATCCCGGACCGTGGCGATCGGACCGATCGCGTCGATCCGACGGTTGCCATCAATCCAAGCCCTGATCGATCCTGGTCGGCGATGAATGATCTCGGACCGTCGCGATCAATCCGATAGGCGACGATCCGACGGTTGCGATCGATCCAAGCCGTGATCCCGATCGGCCACGACTGATCTCGGACCGTTGCAATCCGTCCGAGATCGTCGATGATCCGACGGTTGTGATCGATCGAAGCCATGATCCCGATCGGCCACGATCGATCTCGGACCGTGGCGATCGGTCCAATCGGCGACGATCCGACGGTTGCGATCGATCCAAGCCTTGATCCCGATCGGCCACGATCGATCCCGGACCGTTGCGATCGGTCCGAGATCACTGACGATCCAACAGTTGCGATCGATCCAAGCCCTGATCCCGATCGGCCACGACCGATCTCGGATCGTGGCGATCGGTCTGATCGGCGACGATCCGACGGTTGCGATCGATCCAAGCCCTGATCTCGATCGGCCACGACCGATCCCGGACCATTGCGATCGGTCCGAGATCGCTGACGATCCGATGGTTGCGATCGATCCAAGCCCTGATCCCGATTGGCCACGACCGATCCCGTACCGTTGCGATCGGTCCGATCGCCGACGATCCGATGGTTGCGATCGATCCAAGCCCTGATCGATCCTGGTCGGCGATGAATGATCTCGAACCGTCACGATCGATCCGATAGGCGACGATCCGACGGTTGCGATCGATCCAAGCCGTGATCTCGATCGGTCACGACCGATCTCGGACTGTTGCAATCCGTCCTAGATCGGCGATGATCCGATGGTTGCGATCGATCCAAGCCGTGATCTCGATCGGCCACGACCGATCTCGGACCGTGTCGATCGGTCCGATCGGCGACGATCCGATGGTTGCGATCGATCCAGGCCCTGATCCCGATCGGCCAAGAGCGATCCCGGACCGTTGCGATCGGTCCAAGATCGCTGACGATCCGACGGTTGCGATCAATCCAAGCCCTGATCCCGATCGGCCACAACCGATCTCGGACCGTTGCGATCGATCCAATCGCCGACGATCCAACGGTTGCGATCGATCCATGCCCGGATCCCGATCGGCCACGATCGATCCCGGACCGTTGCGATCGGTCCGAGATCGCTGATGATCTGATGGTTGTGATCGATCCAAGCCCTGATCCCGATCGGCCATGATCGATCCCGGACCGTGGCGATCAGTCCGATCGGCGACGATCCGACGGTTGCGATCGATCCAAGCCCTGATCCCGATCGGCCACGACCGATCTCGGACCGTGGCGATCGGTCCGATCGGCGACAATCCGACGATTGCGATCGATCCAGGCCCTGATCCCGATTGGCCACGAGCGATCCCGGACCGTTGCGATCGGTCCGAGATCGCTGACGATCCGACGATTGCGATCGATCCAAGCCCTGATCCCGATCGGCCACGACCGATCTTGGACCGATGCGATTGGTCCGATCGCTGACGATCCAACGGTTGCGATCGATCCATGCCCGGATCCCGATCGGCCACGACCAATCCCGGACCGTTGCGATCTATCCGAGATCGCTGACGATCCGACTGTTGCGATCGATCCAAGCCCTGATCCCGATCGGCCACGACCGATCCCGGACCATGGCGATCAGTCCGATAGGTGATGATCCGACGATTGCGATCGATCCAAGCCCTGATCCCGATCGGCCACGACCGATCTCGGACCATTGCGATCGGTCCGAGATCGCTGACGATCCGACGGTTGCAATCGATCCAAGCCCTGATCTCGATCGGCCACGACTGATCCCGGACCGTTACGATAGGTTCGAGATCGCGGACGATCCGACGGTTGCGATCGATCCAATCCCTGATCCCGATCGGCCACGACCGATCTCGGACAGTGGCGATCGGTCGGATCGCCGACGATCCGACGGTTGCGATAGATCCAAGCCCTGATCCCGATCGGCCACGACCAATATCGAACCGTGGCGATCGGACCGATCGGCGTCGATCCGATGGTTGCCATCGATCCAAGCCCTGATCCTGATCGGCCACGACCGATCCCGGACTGTTGCGATCGGTCCGAGATTGCGACGATCAAACGATTGCGATCGATCCAAGCCCTGATCCCGATCGTCCACGACTGATCCCGGACCCTGGCGATTGGTCCAATCGGCGACGATCCGACAGTTGCGATCGATCCAAGCCCTGATCCTGATCGTCCATGACCGATCTTGGACCGTGGCGATCAGACCGATCGGCGTCGATCCGACGGTTGCCATCGATCCAAGCCCTGATCGATCCTGGTCGGCGATGAACGATCTCAGACCGTCGCGATCGATCCGATAGGCGACGATCCGACGGTTGCGATCGATCCAAGCCATGATCCCGATCGGCCACGATCGATCTTGGACCGTTGCAATCCATCCGAGATCGGCGACGATCTGACGGTTGCGATCGATCGAAGCCGTGATCCCGATCGGCCACGACCGATCTCGGACCCTGGCGATCGGTCCGATCAGCGATGATCCGATGGTTGCGATCGATCCAAGCCCTGATCCCAATCGGCCACGACCGATCCCGGACCGTTGCAATCGGTCCGAGATCGCTGATGATCTGACGGTTGCGATCGATCCAAGCCCTGATCCCGATTAGCCATGACCGATCCCGGACCGTGGCGATCGGTCCGATCGGCGATGATCCGACGGTTGCGATCGTTACAAGCCCTGATCCCGATCGGCCACGACCGATCCCGGACCGTTGCGATCGGTCCGAGATCGCTGACGATCTGACGGTTGCGATTGATACAAGCCCTGATCCCGATCGGCCATGATCGATCCCGGACCGTTGCGATCGGTCCGAGATCGCGGACAATCCGACGGTTGCGATCGATCCAATCCCTGATCCCGATCGGCCACGACCGATCTCGGACCGTTGCGATCGGTCCGATCGCCGACGATCCGACGGTTGCGATCGATCCAAGCCTTTATCCCGATCAGCCACGACTTATCTCGGATCGATCGCTATTTAACATAATTAATTTTTTAAAAATATTGCAACGCAAAGGATTGCATTGTAATTTTTAATATTATAATTATATTATATAAAAGTTAATTTTATTTAAAATATTTGCGACGCAACAAGTGCATCGCTAAATTAAAACATAATTTTTCTAATTTTATGATTTATTGTCGCTAATGCGCCGCTATTTAACATAATTAATTTTTTTAAAAATATTGCGATGCACTTAATTACGTCACAATATTTTTCTCTCATAATTATACTTTATAAAAATTTATTTTATTTAAAATAATTGCGACGCATATATTGAATCGCTAAATTAAAAATTATTTTTCTAATTTTTTGGTTTATTGCGTCGCTAATGCATCGCTATTTAATATAATTAATTTTTTTAAAAACATTGCAACGCACTCTGTTGCGTCGCAATTATTTTTTCTTATATTTATAGTTTATAAAAATTAATTTTATTTAAAATAATTGCGATGCAGTTATTGCGTCGCTAAATTAAAAATAATTTTTTTAATTTTCTAGTTTATTGCGTCGCTATTTAACATATTTAATTTTTTTAAAAACATTGTGACGCACTGAGTTGCGTCGCAATATTTTTTCCTAATATTTATATTTTATAAAAATTAATTTTATTTAAATTATTTGTGACGCAATTGGTGCGTCGCTAAATAAAAAATAATTTTTCTAATTTTCTGATTTATTGCGTCGCTATTGCATCGCTATTTAACATATTTAATTTTTTTTAAAACATTGCGACGCACTGAGTTGCATCGCAATATTTTTTTCTCAGATTTATATTTTATAAAAAATTTATTTAAAAATATTGCGACGCATTATTTGCGTCGTTAAATAAAAAAAAATTTATATTCTGGTTTATTGAGTCGCTAATGCGTCGCTAATTGCGTCGCAATGTTTTGTTGTTACGGAGGCGTCGCAAAGTGGTAGCAATTTAGCGACGCAATGATGCAACGCTAAATTTGTATCGCTATTTTAGTATTTTCTTGTAGTGTTAAGTCTGTCGCTCGAGACCAGAGAATCTTATCATCTTGAAATCATAACTAAGTACTCTAATTTGATTCAGTCACGTTCGTCACGATTTCAAGACGGCGGGCAGTATCCACCATTCTTGGCTGATCCACTGGTGCAACCAAAAAACGGAGATGGTGCCGAATCTCGTGGCACGGATCGGAACGTGAAACTAACTCTAGTGGGCTGCTGCTCCATCCTGAGGAGCCTTCTTGCTGTTGCCAGTTGGGAACACAAGAGGTAGAAGATGGAAAGAATAGTCCTCACCAAGAGGTTTCTCTTGATCGAAGTCATGGACGCCAGTGTTGGATTTTTAATCCAACATTGAGATTATATGTAAAATAATTATGTATTGCAGACTGTCAAATAAAGTTAGGTCCAATTAAAAGTGATCAACTAAGGTTTCAATAATTTGGGCTTTAATGTATAGGTATGACTTTTTAATACGTAGAGACCTAAGAGATTATTTCTATTTTTATGATGGGCTAAAATAGAAATACTAAAAGATAATGATAAGATTATTTTTATATAGCGGTTATAAATTCCATCATTAGAAAGAAAAGCCTAAAGAAAATTCTAAAGGGCTCTCTAGGAGTACGTGTTGATTAGAAGGTCATTCGCAGGACTCTGAAGAGCAATCAAGCAATATAGATTCAGGTTCACTTTTGTTTATATTTATTAATTCTTGATAATTGAATATGAATGATTCTTGGGCTTCATGGTAATGATTTTCACCAAAGATTTAGATTTAATTTTCAACAATTGGTATCAGAGCCCTATTCATGTTGAATCATTGAGAAATTCTAAATTTTTCGATCATATACCATTAATATTCATATTATTTGTGCATATGTCTTCTTTGGTTTTATTCAGCAACCGTGAGACAAATACTTATTAGTTTATTGTAAATTTTGTTTTGATACCATTGATATTTTTTAATATATGTAGATTCAGTTTCTTCATAGTGCATCATAACTTTATTTTACTTCTACTTTGATGATTATGAATTTTGATGTTAAAAGCAAAAGATATTAGTTGCATCATGAAACTAGTCTCACGTAATTCGAAGATAAAATTTTTTGTTTGGTAAGATAAAGTTTAATTATAGATAAAGTTAAATCTGTATTTAATTTATTTTAAATTAAAAATAATAATAATTTGTTAGTTAGGTTGATGAATTGGATTCAACTAATCCCTTCACGATGATTTCCGTGGCCGCTGGTGTTCCCAGATGGGTTCCATTAGGGCGTTAGATGTTGGGGCCCACGAAAAAATTAGTTTCGTTGAACTCTCCGCTGGAAATTAGACGTTAGCCGTCGAACTCCGAACGAGTGTTGCGGGAATTTCTGGCTCTTTTACATCTCATACGGAATAAAAAAATGTTTCAACGGATTCTATTCCGTGAGTGTAGGCAATCTTCTCCCATATAATTTTATGATTTTATAAAATAAAATCTTATTTATTAGCCTAAATTATCTTTTTTGATATAAATTGTTAGATTTTTTAATCCAACATTAGATAATAAACCAATGCCTTATTAGGTCATGGGATGTTCCAATGGATTCTGATTATGTGAGCAAGAGCAACCTTCTCTCGTGCGATTTAATGGTTTCATAAAGTAAAGCTTTATCTATTAGGATAAATTATTTTTTTATTATAAAGATAGCTTATATATATATATATATATATATATATATATAAAGATCAATCAAATTCAAATTAATGATATTTTTATACCTAATAAATTTATCTATCATTCTAAATTGAACTAATTGAAATATGATATCATCAAAGTGACCTCTCTTGTGTAGATGGTTCATGAAGGATGTTGGATGTTAAGTATGTGTATATTTCATGTGGATATTAATCGACCCAAAGGAGGGTTAATGCTTGGTCGAACTACATATATGTGTGATGGTAAATACGTAACGATTATAAGAATTTACATGTGAGTAATAAATTAATCCAAAGATAGATTTATTATTTGACATGCATTATTGTTAGTGTTTGATCATTACAATAAGAGTACCACTAGCAGTTAATATTACTGTCCAAAGACTTGATATTAATATTGCATTTGGTATCTTGAGATGGATTTACCATTATTTGAATTTATTGATATTTGGTATTAATTGTTTATATGAGCATATCATTAATGTATTATTTTTATTTTTTTTACGGCTAATGTTACTACTATTTTTGTTAACCTCAATTCAGTACCGGTCCTTAATGGCACTAACTTTAAAGGACTGAAAGGAGAACATTCTTATTGTTCTTGGCTGTATGGATCTGGATCTTGCACTAAGGATTAAGCAACCCACTCCTCCTACAGCATCCAGTACCTCTAATGAGAGAAATAGATATGAGAAGTGTGATCGCTCTAATCACATGAGTCTTATGATCATCAAGCGTGGCATACATGAAGCTTTTAGGGGTGCGGTATCCGAAGGGATTATCAGTGCCAAGGATTTTTTTGCTGAGATTGAGAAATGCTTTACCAAAAGCGATAAGGCAAAAACAAGCACAATCTTAAAAAGCTTAATTTCCATGAAGTATAAGGGCAAAGGAAACATAAGGGAGTACATTATGAAAATGTCTCATCTTGCTTCAAAGCTTAAGGCACTAAAACTTGAAATGTTAGAAGACTTACTTATGCATCTGGAACTGATCTCTCTACCTAATCAGTTCAATCAATTTAAGGTCAGTTACAACTGCCAGAAAGAGAAATGGACTCTTAATGAGCTCATTTCATATTGTGTGCAAGAGGAAGAGAGATTGAAGCAAGAGAAGACTGAAAGTGCTCACTTGGTAAGTACCTCTACGGAAAAGGGCAAGTTTAGTGGTCTAATACTAAAGATATGCAGCGAAAAAATAACCTAAATCCCCATAAGGATCCATGTGTTTCAATTAAATTGATTAGGGAACGAGAATCTTACCTTATGTGAGTAAAATATATATTTTTTTTGATGAGACAGTTCTTTAGGCGCTGCGAAACCACAACTCCCTCTACAGTATCCACACGAATGACCACTTCACAATGGGACTCGGTATGCTAGCACTCTCTAGAACTCTTCTAGATCAGTTCAGGAATAATCTCACTAAAAGGCTCTCGTAAATTTTGGTGCGCAGAGATTCTCTGCAAATCCAATGTTGACGGCAAGCGTCGTCTATTTTGGATGAGAGCAACAACGTCTATTTATAATGAAAATATCCTATTCAAAGAAAAGAATATTCTCATTAATAGGACTCTTAATCTAATTAGGATTCCTAAAAGACACGTCTTCTCATTAATGGGATTCCTAATCTAATTAGGATTCCTAAAAGACACGTCTTCTCATTAATGAGACTCCTAATCTAAATAGGATTCCTAAAAGACACACCTTCTCATTAATGGGATTTCTAATCTAATTAGGATTCCTAAAAGACACATCTTAATCTGATTAGGATTCCTAAAAGACACGTCTTCTCATTAATGGGACTCCTAATCTGATTAGGATTCTTAAAAGACACGTCTTCTCATTAATGGAACTCCTAATCTGATTAGGATTCCTAAAAGACACGTCTTCTCATTAATGGGACTCCTAATCCTAAAAGACATTATAGTGAAGATTATTATTTATTATATTTATTAATCTTAAATACTTAAGAATAATAAATATATAAATAATTTTTGCTGGGTTTATATAAATTAAACCCATAACTCATACGCGTCATTCCTTGTGTACGACCCTGTAGGTTCACTCAATGTTGGCAGTAGGACTAAAACCCTTTCCGGCCCACAAGACATAATTGGTCTCTAGCAAGACATTATATCTACCCAAATTGAGTGAATAACGTCGATCCGACTTTACCTAGTAAATGTTAATTATTTAGTCCCTTTGTCACACGATATTTAGTGATTAAGTATGAGGCATAGATCACATCACTCATAGATTGTTTAATCACAAGTTTTCTTGATTCCAGAGTTTGACTGAATAAACCAAATGTTACTGATAACTTCTATCAATTCATTTGGGCATGGCCATGTACTTTTCTCAGTCTTACTCTTCAAGAGGGCCCAAAATATTTCTCTCAAATTAATGAGAGGGACAAATTCCTTCACGAACACTCATATCCCAACGTAGTTTATTCCATATCCAATCACAGTCTTATGATCATCTGGTTAAAGATGATGAAGAGCCGTATCAAAACATGAAATTCACTATGTAGGGATCCATAGTGTCATCAGGTTAAAGGACTAAAATAACAACATCATGAAAGAAGTATTCATAACAGAATCCATATGATACTCTTATAGTGGGTCAATCCAATATAATGTACTTTTACATGTATCTATGTGTTAACTTGATATCTCATATCCATGACCAGTAAAACGTGATCATCAATCAACCAACATACTAATCTTACTTCATTATCGTTCCATATAATGAATGATTAGGGATAATTTAGAATAGTATTCTTATCACCTTATAGTTTCACTATTTAAGTCACATACTTAAATGATATAAGGAAGAATAAACTATTCAAGAAAACCTTTTTATCACATTAGAAGAGCATAAATAATAACATGATAAATAAAATGGTTTATTAAATAAAGATAAAACCATAAATGACAGCAAATATCAGGATGGCCTAGGGCACATCACCAGCAGGATAATGGCGAGAAAAGAAAGAATGAGACTGCTAAAGGTCCAGTAAAGAAGAAACAAAATCAGGATAAGAAAAGTTGTTTTTTCTGGACATATGAAGAAAGAATGTTCCAAGTATCATGCATTGCATGAAAAGAAAGGTACATTTCTTAATTTGGTCTGTTCTGAAGTGAATATAGCTTCAGTACCTAGAAATACTTGGTAGTTAGATTTTGGTGCTACTACTAACATCAGTGTTTCAACGTAGGGTTGCCTGAGCTACCGAAGGCCAACTAATGCTGAAAGATGCATTTATGCGGGAGATGGCAAGTCGGTAGATGTGGAGGCAATTGGACATTTTAGATTGTTATTAAGTTCTAGTTATTCTTTGGATTTGAAAGATACTTTTGTAGTACCATCATTTAGACAGAATTTGGTTTCTATTTCAGCTTTGGATAAATTAGGATATTGTTATTCATTTAAAAATAGTCAGTTTAGTCTTTCTTTAAATTCAAATATTATTAGAATTGGTTTTCTTATGGTGTATGACAATCTATATTTGTTGATACTATTGTTTCTTATAATAAAACCCTTAATGTGGAATCACGAGGTACTAAGCGTAAAATTTACAATGAAAATTCAAAATATTCAAAAATATTATGGCATAAGCGATTAGATCATATCTCTAGAAATAGAGTTAAACAGCTTGTGTCAGATAAAATTTTAGATTTCCTTAATTTTATAGACTTTAATGTTTGTGTTTATTGCATTAAGGGCAAACAGACCAAAACAAATAAATTGGGTGTATATAGAACTACGGAAGTCTTACAGTTGATATATACGAATATTTGTGGACCATTTCCTACACCTTCTTGGAATGGTCAATAATATTTTGTATCATTCATAGATGATTATTTTAGATATGCATACCTATTTCTTATTCATAAAAAGTCCCAAATTTTGGACGTGTTCAAATCATTTAAAGCTGAGGTTGAGCTTCAACTCAACAAAAAGATTAAAGGAGTCAAATCTGACCATGGTGGTGAATACTATGGTAGATATGATGGTTCAAATGAACAACATCAGGGACCTTTTGCTAAATACCTAGAAGAATATAAAATTATCCCATAATACACCATGCCAGGGTCACCTAGCATGAATGGTGTAGCTGAATAATTGATACTATTCTTGAATAATTGTACGAGATATTATTTTTTCATGGGATATCCCTAGGGATATCCCATGAAAAGTATCAAATGCAAAATAACTTTTTCAAGGAATAACTTTATCGTTATCCCTCTTGTAGCATTTGATTTGATTGGAGAGATAAAAGAGAGGATATCCCCAAAAGAAAAAATTAAAACTCCAAAGAACCCCTGTCGATCCTTCTCTTCTCCTTCTCTTCCTTGTCCTCGAACCAGGCGAACTCGGAGCAGCTCCTATAACTCCCCCCGCCATCGTCGTCTCCGTGGAAGACCTTCATCCGGTGGAAGACCTTCATCCGGCGGCTCAAATGATGAACGATTATTGCCCTCAGCTCCTCGATCTCCTTCAGACAAAATGATTGAATATATCCCCCTCAGCTCCTCGATCTCCTTCTTTGGTGCGCGCAGTAACAAATAAAAATTCACCCTCCGAAGACTGAAGAAGAAGGGCCTTCGTCTGGGGACGATGACTTCGCCGAGAAGGCCACCAAGTTAACGCACGGCACCTTCAAAGGCCTGCGGAGCCCTTCCGACCGGACACTCGCCGTGAACCGGCGAAGGCTGAGCGCACTTCTCAAAAAGCTCTCGAGGGCTCACAACTGGAAGGAAGCGAGCGGCGTCTTGAGCGTCCTCTTGAAGGGGACGCCTCGCGGGATCTCCTTCGCGGAGGACCGCAAGAATTTCTTGGTAAGCAGTTCAAGAACCGAACGTCATGACGAACCCAGGGTCTATTATGGTTGAGGTGTCGAGTGCGAGTTATCGTCTTGTCCTGTGATATTTGCAGTGGCTTGCCGATGGGACCCCAGCCGCTTCAACTACTCCGGCACCATCTGCCCCGAGTTTCGAAAGACCGGCCGTTGCAAACGCGGATACAGTTGCGACCTCGCCCACAATGTGTTCGAGAGCTGGCTCCACCCGGCGCGGTATAGCACCCAGCCTTGAAGGGATGGCACCGCCTGCCATCGTTGTGTCTGCTTCTTTGCCCACACCTCGACCAGTTGCGCCCGTTCGCCCTCGGAGTTGGCGTCGGATTCGTATGACTGATAATGTAGTAGAAACTGGCTTTGTTTTCTTTTGTTTGAGCTATCAGTGTTGGTCCCATGATTCATTTTGTATGGTGTCAGTTTGTCAAATCTTAATTTTTGTATCAGCCAACCAGATTCTAATGGCATGTAACATTCTCCCTCATTTTAGGTTTTTGTTGTTATGTAAAAAAGTAGATGAACCTGATATCAGACATGGCTTAATATTTTGTATGGGCTTTGTTGTTTCATCAAAAGAACAAGGTTTATTTCAAATATTGTATAACATACAACTTATAATTACAAGAAGGCTATGGACGAGGCACGTTTCAAATGCTTGGGCTCAACCTGCATGAGTTTGGTAAGAGCTTATTTGAAGGGCATTAACATCAGAATGTCACCATGAAATTTCTGACTAGTTGTTCAAACGATCAACTATATATAAAGAGAGATTCCTTTTAGTTGAAACCAAGTCCAACAAGAAAAACAACAAAACACCGGCAAGAGTTGATTTTCCAACTGCATGTATTCATCAAAAGAAAAACAACAAAACACCAGCAACAAAACACTGCATGTATTCATCAAAAGAAAAGTAATCCATAACGGTATGGTTTACAAATTTCCACTTGAACACTAGAATTAAAATTGTACAGACTATTGACCTGAAGAATTAAAATTTAACAATCATAATGAACACCAGTACAGCCAGACCGATGCATAGCATGCCTCATGCTAGAAAGTTTCCTCTGGTTTCAGGAAATTGTAACACTCTAGCTGCGTCATTTCTTCGCCATTTGCTGGATCAAATTGGCTTCGATAGAAACTGCATATCCATGACAACATTAGGCTACGTTTAGAACAAAGAACAAAGACACAATGGCTTGTGAGAACAACACATGCAGCCCACTCCTGGGCCCTTACAATACCTAAAGTCTCACCGACTAATGCAAACCAACATCTGAACGAACAGCAAATGAACAAACTTACTTCAGGAAAGCTTAGACCATCATCTGAACGAACAGCAAAACAAGTACCATCATTAGGATGAACAGTAAAATGTGTCAATCCGAAACATAGCTGAAAATAATACCAGAAACACTGCCAGTATCTGAGTTTGCTCCCTCAATCATGCTCACAATGCCTTATTCACAGCCCACATAGCCGAAAACAAAACAAGAAAGAGAAAGTAAGGATAGAAACTGCATATCCATGACAACATTAGGCTAAGTTTAGAACAAAGAACAAAGACACAATGGCTTGTGAAAACAACACATGCAGCCCACTCCTGGGCCCTTACAATACCCAAAGTCTCACCGACTACTGAAAACCAACATTAGGATGAACAGTAAAATGTGTCAATCCGAAACATAGCAGAAAATAATACCAGAAACACTGCCAGTATCTGAGTTTGCTCCCTCAATCATGCTCACAATGCCTTATTCACAGCCCACATAGCAGAAAACAAAACCAGTAAGGGAAAGTAAAAGTCAGATTGAACAAAAGTTAGAATGAACAGCAAAATCATAAAGACAATGGAAAAGCCAATTCATTTCTTTGTTGGGGTCGCTAGCAAAACTATGTTACCAAGGTTCAGGTTTAACAATATTTCAAAGACAATGGAAAAGCCAATTCATTTCTAGAATAAAGAAATATCCTTCTGTTGAACAGGGCTTCTTCAGATCAAACCATGCAGAGATTTAAAATTTTTTTCTTACTGAACTATGCCAAAGTGGAATTTTTTCCTGTCAAATCATAGTACGGTGAAATGATGCAATATATTGAAATAACAGAAATTTTTTGTTGAACAGAGCTTCTCCAAAGGCAATGGAAAAGCCAATCTTCGTTTCAAGAATAAAGAAATGACTCTGTTGAACAGGGCCTCTTCAAATCAAACCATGCAGAGATTTAAAAACGTTTCAGCAGCAGTTTTATTCCCCAATCGCCCAGGCTCACGGATCGCCAAATCCAGACATGATCAAGAAAGATCCCAAAAATAGAAGAATGATCCAGCGGTTATAGAGTCAAGGGAACGAGAGAGAAGGGAAGGAAGAAGAACAGAGAGAGGGGGGCAGATATTAACGAGGCCAAAATTTCTAACTGCGATAGCAAAGAAGAAAATTACATATATAAAACAAAATAAAAAACAAAATAGGTCTTGGAACCCTAACCTAAGACATATATAAGAATCAAAATAGGACTCAGGATCGAGTCGGATAAAGAAGAAAAAAAGGGAAAAAAACTTACCTGAGACAAGTTCCGAGAGATGGGAGCAGAGATCGGAAGACGGGAGCACAGATCAAAAATCAAGGGTTCAGCGACCCCTATTCGGGAGCAGAGATTGGAAGACAGGAGCAGAATCGGAAGACGGGAACACCCTTTGAAAATCCAGGGTTCAATGTCCATGAGTTCGGGAGCAGAGAACGGAAGACGAGAGCGGAGATCGGAAGACGGGAGTAGAGCTCATGAGACGGGAGTAGGGCGACGGCCGCTCGAACGGGAGGCAGACGAATGGGATCCTAGGGTTAAAAAGGTTTTTTTATAATGCCAACTATGCCCTCAGGGGATAGCTGAAGGGATATCCAGCTATTCCTGGGGTCCTTGGGGAATAACTTCAGGGGATAACCCATGGTTAAACATGGGTTATCCCCTCTGGTTAACCTTTTTCAGAAATAACCCCCTGCAACTATAGCTTTTGGGGATAAGAGGGATATCCGAGGGATATCCCCTCTTATCCCATGTATCAAACAGTGCCTTAAAGATATGGTAATGAGTATAATTAGTTATTCACCTTTACTAGAGTCACTCTGGGAAGAAGCACTAAAGACAACAGCCTACATTCTGAGCAGAGTACCAACTAAAGCAGCTGTCAAAATACCTTATGAGTTTTGGATAGGACAAAAGCCCAGTCTAAAGCATTTTCATGTTTGGGGATGTCCAGCTGAGGCAAGGCCTTTTAGGCCATATGAAAATGTTGACCCCAGATTGATTTTGATGATTACAAAACAAATTAAGCAATTCTAAGATTGATACGGGGAAGTTCGGTCGCCTTGCAAGTAAGTATCTTCATGCAAAATTGACTGGTAAGAAAGTACTTTATCTTACTTTGCTTTAGATATTTTTATTTTGCTTGGAGTTAACTGGTTAGCTAGCTTGTTCGTTCAATTAGCTAGCTGGCATGCCTCTCAGCTAACTAAAATTCTCGCCACAGTGATTGGGCCGAACGATCTTGTATTTTAGCTAGCTGTTTAGCTAGCTTGCTAGCTAGCTGAAGTTTCCTCAGCTAACTAAAATGCTCGTCTCAGTTAGATGGCCGAACGTCCTTCTTTTTTAGCTAGCTGGTGAGTTAGTTTATTAGCTAGCTGGAGCCCTTTCAGTTAACTAAGAAACTTGTCTCAGGTGCCTGGCTGAACGTCCTTTTCTTTTAGTCAACTGGTGAGCTAGCTTGTTAGCTAGCTGGAATTTTTTCAGCTAACTGATTTGCTCGTCACAGTGCATTGGCCGAACACCCTCCAATTTTAGCTAGCTGGCTGGATGTCTTGTTAGCTAACTGAAACTCCTTCTAGCTAGCTGACGTTTCTTTTAGTTAACTGCTTAGCTAACTATTTCATCCTGAAGTTAACTACTCAGCTAACTGATTTTCACAGGGAACGTCTCAGCCGTGGGGATTCAAAATTCAGTTAACTAAAGAGCTAGCTGACTGTTGGTTAGTTAGCTGGAGAGTTAACTATTATATCAGAACGGATGGCTGCCTTTTTGCTCAGTTAGCTGGTTAGTTAGCTGGAGAGTTAACTATTATATCAGAACGGATGGCTGCCTTTTTGCTCAGTTAGCTGGAGAGCTAACTAAGCTGGACGGACAACATATTGCTTTTGCTTCTAGATAGCGCGTGAGCTAACTGGCCATTCTTCAGTTAGCTATTCAGCTAACTGGCTGTCTTGTTCTTCTCCTGCAGCCTAGTGGATTTCAAATTAAGTTAGCTGGAAAGCTAACTATGATAGCATGAACTTTTCTCTCTGCCATTACTTTTTCTCTATTAGTTAGCTAAAGAGCTAACTGACTTTCGCTTAGTTAGCTGCCAAGCTAACTGGTGAGCTGCCTCAGGACGATTCTTTTGTTGTGACCTCTCTGGTTAGCTAACTGATTAGCTAGCTGAGGTCTCTTGCTTTACTCTTGGACGATGGCATTCATATCCTTAGCTACCTGGAGCCTCTTTTTTTTAATCCACCGCCGCCTAAGCTTTTAAGAGTGCTCTTTCCTTTTCTCTCTCTCTCTATTGCTATTTCAAGCTATATTTAACTTTTGATTTTTGAATTTTTACAGGAATCCTTCCTCAAATGGAGATCTGCATTCAATCTTAAGGGAAAATATTTAACGGTTTATTTCTTCCCGTTTTATTTCCTTTATTTACCAATGTATCTAACGGATTTTTTTTGATGGTTTAAATAGCTGGAATTCAGAAGAACACATGATGATTTTTGAAAAAGAAAAAAGAGAGAAAAATCAAGAAAAGAGCTTCATTGCATATTTTTGAGTGTTTGTGCTGCAAGTTCATTCCTTGCTTGAAAGTCGTTCAATCATTGAAGCAAGCATTCAAACTTCAGCTACTTCAACCACATTTATTGCTGAAGTATTGCTTCAAAAGTTGTAAACTATATTTGAATATTTGCTCAATTTAGGAGCTTCTCTTTTATTCTGATTTCTTGTAATAGGGTTAGAGATAACCCTAGTTTGTTGATTGGCTTCCTTGTGCCATTAAACAAGAGGACTAGCCGGAAGGCTAGGGGTTTGGCTTCCTTGTGCCGTGAAACAAGAGGACTAGCCGGGCTAGGGGTTTGGCTGCCTTGTGCCGTGAAAACAAGAGGACTAGCCGGGGAAGGCTAGGGGTTGTAATCGTTGTGATACGATTAGTGAAATTCCCAAAGGTTTTTGGGGAGTGGATGTAGGAGCCGAGTTTGGCACCGAACCACTATAAACCTGCTGTGTTTGTGTTTGATTGATCTGTTTTTTATTTGTGCACTCCACTACACCGCTGCAAATTAAATTTGATTAAGCACATATCTGCGTTAGCTATTAATTTTTTTTAAATACCCAATTCACCCCCCTCTTGGGCTACTACATCTGGGCAACAAGTGGTATCAGAGCAGCGTGCTCTTGATTTCTATAGCTTTGATAAGCTTGGAGCTAAAGATCAGTAGTAATCCAAATGGATCTATGTTGACCGAAGGACAGTCAACTAATAGACCACCTTTGTTCAATGGAACAAATTACACTTATTGGAAAGCACGAATGAAAATATTCATTCAAGCACTTGATTATGATTTATGGGGAATCATAATTAATGGACCTCACACACCCACTGTTAAGATTGATAATATTGATATTGCAAAATCTGAATGGGATGAGCAAGATAAGAAATTAGCTCAATTAAATGCAAAAGCTATGAATGTTCTTTATTGTTCTCTTGATGCAAATGAGTTTAATCGTATATCTACATGCATGTCTGCTAAAGAGATTTGGGATAGACTTGAAGTTACCCATGAGGGTACTAACCAAGTCAAGGAATCCAAAATTAATATGCTTGTTCATAAGTATGAACTATTTAAAATGGATTCATCTGAAAATATCACTGATATGTTTACTAGATTTACGACATTATTAATGGTTTAAAAAGTTTGGGAAAATCTTATGCTAACAGTGATCTTGTTAGAAAAATTTTGAGATCTTTGCCTAGATCATGGGAAGCAAAAGTCACAGCTATACAAGAAGCAAAAGACCTCAACAATCTATCACTTGAAGAATTGGTCGGTTCTTTGATGACTCATGAACTACACAACGTCAACACATTGATGAAGACGATTCAAAGAAGAGAAGGACCATGGCATTGAAAGGTAATGTTCAAAAGAGGAAAGTGAAGAAAACTAGTGAAGTGAAAAAGATGATGATATGGCTCTCATTCTAGAAATTTAAGAAATTTATGAAGAAAAAAGATTTGGAAAAAGAAAATTTTTCAAAGGAGATCATAGCAAAGAAAGGAAAAGAGTGAACCTCCTATATGCTATGAGTGCAAGAAGCCTGGACATATCAAACCAGAATGTCCACTATTGAAGAAAGGTTTTAAGAAAATAAAGAAGAAGGCTATGTTGGCTACATGGAGTGACAGTGAAGCAACAAGTTCAGAAGAATGAAGAAAAGACTGAAGTTGCAAATGTATGCTTCATGGCTGATAAAATGAGGTAAGTCCTAACTTTTCTAGATGACTTTACCTTTGATGAATTGCATGGTGCATTTTATGAACTTGTAGATGATTTTGCAAATTAAGTTCAAAGAATAAAGATTTGAAAAATGAAATTAAAAAACTTACTCTTGAAAAAGAAAGAATTTCAAATAACAATGAATCATTTTAAAGGAAAACCAAGATTTGAAAAATGAAGTAGATAAATTAAAACCAATTATTGATAAATTTACTTTGAGTTCAGAAAAGTTAGAAATGATATTAAATAGTCAAAGGGCTGTTTACAATAGAGCTGGTCTTGGATACAATCCTTTTGAAAGACAAAAATTTTGAAAAATATTTATGTGCATGCTGATGATTCAACTAAAATTACATGCTTTAAATGTGGTAAAATTGGACACAAAGCATATACTTGTCACACACACAAAGTTAAACAAATATGGGTTCCAAAAGGAACTATTTTGACTAACCCGAAAGGACCCAAGAAAGCTTGGGTACCTAAGAGCAAAACTTAAAATTGTGTATGCAGGTGTGTCTTGCAACCCGAGCAACTAAAAGACAATGGTACTTGGATAGCGGGTGTTCAAGACACATGACGGGTGATGAATCTCAATTCATCACTTTGGAGGCAAAAGATGGAGGTGTTGTTACTTTTGGTGATAATGGCCAAGGAAAAATTATTGGCATTGGAAAAATAGGTATCACACCTCATACTTTTATTGATAATGTTTACTTGTGAAAGGTTTAAACATAATTTACTAAGCATTAGTCAATTATGTGATAAAGGATTTAAAGTTACATTTGAATCATCTTTATGCATTGTTAAAAATCCTACTAATGAAAACATGAAATTTGTTGGTCATAGGCATGGTAATGTATACATTGTTATTTAAATGATTTGAATGATAAAATGTTGATTGCCTAGTTGCTATGAATAATAAAACTGATAATAGTTGGTTATGGCATCGTAGGCTAGCTCATGCAAGCATGGATTTATTATCTAAATTAATCAAAAAGGATTTAGTAAATGGTTTGCCAAAACTTCTTTTGAAAAAGATAAAATCTGTGATGCTTGTCAATTTGGAAAACAAACTCGAGTATCTTTTAAATCGAAAAATGTGATTTCAACCACTAGACCTTTGGAACTCTTGCATATGGATTTATTCGGTCCTACAAGAACAACTAGTCTAGGAGGAAAAAGATATGGTTTTGTCATAATTGATGATTTCTCTCGTTTTACATGGGTTTTATTTCTAGCTAGTAAAGATGAAGCATTTCCATCATTTCAAAAATTATTTAAAAGAATTACAAATGAAAAGAATTCTTCTGTTTTATCGATACGAAGTGATCATGGAAAAGAATTTGAAAATCAATATTTTAAAAATTTTGTAATGAAAATGGAATTGAACATAATTTTTCTGCACCCAGAACACCTCAACAAAATGGAGTAGTAGAAAGAAAGAACAGAACTTTAGAAGAAATGGCTCGTACCATGTTGTGTGAAAGCAATCTTCCAAAATATTTTTGGGCTGAAGCTATTAACACTGCATGTTATGTTTTAAATCGTGCATTAATTAGACCTGTTTTGAAAAAGACTCCTTATGAACTTTGGAAAGGAAGAAAACCTAATATCGGTTATTTTCATGTTTTTGGATGTCGCTGCTTTGTTTTAAATAATGGAAAAATCAAACCTTGATAAATTTGATGCTAAATCTGATGAAGGAAATTTTTCTTGGTTATTCTTTACATAGTAGAGCTTTTAGAGTTTTTAACAAAAAGACATTAGTAGTTGAAGAATCAATTCATGTTATCTTTGATGAATCTAATGATCTTCCTTAAGGAAGAGAAAAGGTATAAATGATGCAGATGAAATTGAAGATCAACTCAAAGACATCACTTGAAGGAAAGAATCAGATACACAAGAGGTAATGAAGAAAGCAACGCTAATCCACCTGAAGCCTCACAAGGTAATGATGACTTAGAAAGAGGATGGAGGTATGTTCACAGTCACCCTAAAGATCAAATTATTGGTGATTATCTCAAGGAATTAGGACAAGATCATCATTTAGAGATACTTATAATAACTTAGCATTTGTTTCTAAAATTGAACCTAAATGTTATGATGAAGCTAAAAATGATGTTGATTGGATTAAATGCAATGCATGAAGGAACTTAATCAATTTGAAAGAAATAATGTTTGGAACTTATTGAAAGACCTCATGATCATCAAATTATTGGAACTAAATGGGTTTTCAGAAATAAATTAGATGAACATGGTAACATAATTAAGAAATAAAGCAAGACTAGTAGCTAAGGGTTATAATCAAGAAGAAGGAATTGATTTTGATGAAACTTATGCCCCTGTTGCTAGATTAGAAGCTATCAGATTACTTCTTGCTGTTGCTTGTTTATGAATTTTAAATTATATCAAATGGATGTTAAAAGCGCTTTCTTAAATGGATATATTGCTGAACAAGTTTTTGTGGAACAACCACCCGGTTTTGAAAATCACTTGTTTCCAAACCACGTATTTAAATTAAACAAAGCTTTGTATGGTTTGAAGCAAGCCCCGGGCTTGGTATGAAAGATTAAGCAAATTCTTGATTAGTAATAATTCATTCGAGGAAATGTCGATACAACTTATTTATTAAAAGACAAAATGATGATATTTAATTATTCAAATCTATGTAGATGATATCATATTTGGTGCCACTAATGACTCTTTATGCAAAGACTTTGCTAAGCTTATGCAGGGAGAATTCGAGATGAGTATGATGGGAGAACTGAATTATTTTCTCGGACTCCAAATCAAACAAAGCAAAGACGGGATCTTCATAAGCCAATCCAAGTATATCAAGGAGATGATCAAAAAGTTTGGCATGGAGACATCTAAAAGTATCGGTACCCCTATGAGCTCATCTTGTAGAACTTGATGCTTATAATTCTGAAAAATCTGTTGATTTAAAACTTTATAGAGGAATGATAGGATCTTTGTTATACTTAACTGCTAGTAGACCTGATATCTTGTTTAGTGTTTGCATGTGTGCCAGATATCAAGCTAATCCTAAAGAATCACACTTGCTTGCTGTTAAAAGAATATTTAAATATTTAAATGGAACTAAAAACTTAGGACTTTGGTATGACAGACAATCTAGCATTGACTTAATAGGATACACCGATTCAGACTTTGCTGGATGTAAATTAGACAGAAAATCAACTAGTGGAACTTGCCAATTCCTAGGTGTTAACTTAATCTCATGGTTTAGCAAAAAGCAAACTTCAGTAGCATTGTCTACGGCCGAGGCCGAATACATTGCAGCTGGAAGTTGCTGTGCTCAAATTTTGTGGATTAAGCAGCAACTAGAGGATTATGGTATCAAACAAAAGGGAATACCAATAAAATGTGATAACACTAGTGCAATTGTTTAACTAAAAATCCTATTCAACATTCTAGAACTAAACATATAGAAATTAGACATCATTTCATTAGAGATCATGTTAATGATGGAACATTGTATTGAATTTTTAAATACTGAAAAATAAATTACTGATATTTTTACTAAACCACTTGATGAAACAAAATTTTATGAAATCAGAAGAGAATTAGGGATGTTTGATCCAACCATTTAATGAATCATTTAATGAAGTGACATGATATCTAAAAGTCATGACATCTTTAAATCACGTCAATCAAAGGAATTT
Organism: Calamus simplicifolius; assembly: GCA_900491605.1. Classification (NCBI taxonomy): domain Eukaryota; kingdom Viridiplantae; phylum Streptophyta; class Magnoliopsida; order Arecales; family Arecaceae; genus Calamus; species Calamus simplicifolius. Next base: position 385,771 of record UESW01001316.1, read on the forward strand.
CATGTCAAATTAAATGCTTGTTGTGCTTTATGTCTTTTTAAATTAATAAAAGCTATGTTCTTTGAATTCTTCCAACCACCGGCCATTTGAAAAGCTTTTATTTTTTCTTTTGATGGCAGCTAACTGACCAGGCAACCAAACAGTCACCTGGCCAGTTAACCATCAAGCCTATTCCCTATATAACCTTTTTTCTCCACTCGTTTCTTTTCAAATCACGCCGTCTCCTTCCTCATTCAAACTCCAACCGAGCGTCTTCTCTTCATCTCTCATCACTTGTTCTGCCGCCTCTGCGCTTGATGCTTCTTTTTCTCATCCGCACCTTTTCACTCCACCGTCACGGCCCTCCTCCGTCAAGCCTCAATCTTCAAGCAAGACAAAAGTTTCTTCCATGCATATTTCTTCATCTGATGACGACAAGTGATTGTACTTAACTTATGTGGTTTTGTAGTATTTGAACAAAGTTGTTATGCTTGTTTATGTTTATGCTCTATGACTTGAAACAATGACATGTAATATCTATTGTCTTGTACTGATCTGCATGACTGTTTTAATTATGCAATGAATGTTAACATCTCCTTGATCTATTATGCTTAAAGTTATTGCAAGACTCTTCAAACTTCTTTTTGATTAATGACAAAAGGGGGAGAAGAATGTTGCTTGCATACATTAAGGAATGGAGTAAAATAGTAACTCCATATATTCAGGGGGAGAAAGAAAAAAGATTTCACTTATTTAATTTGACAGGGAGAGAAATTAATATTTTCTGATTACTCCTGTTTACTTATTAAACTTCCATATACACACTTGCTCATTATATGCTTAAAGGTTTTGTCATCATCAAAAAGGGGGAGATTGTTGACCCCAGATTGATTTTGATGATTACAAAACAAATTAAGCAATTCTAAGATTGATACAGGGAAGTTCGGTCGCCTTGCAAGTAAGTATCTTCATGCAAAATTGACTGGTAAGAAAGTACTTTATCTTACTTTGCTTTAGATATTTTTATTTTGCTTGGAGTTAACTGGTTAGCTAGCTTGTTCGTTCAATTAGCTAGCGACATGCCTCTCAGCTAACTAAAATTCTTGCCACAGTGATTGGGCCGAACGATCTTGTATTTTAGCTAGCTGTTTAGCTAGCTTGCTAGCTAGCTGAAGTTTCCTCAGCTAACTAAAATGCTCGTCTCAGTTAGATGGCCGAACGTCCTTTTTTTTTAGCTAGCTGGTGAGTTAGTTTATTAGCTAGCTGGAGCCCTTTCAGCTAACTAAGAAACTTGTCTCAGGTGCCTGGCCGAACATCTTTTTCTTTTAGTCAACTGGTGAGCTAGCTTGTTAGCTAGCTGGAATTCCTTCAGCTAACTGATTTGCTCGTCACAGTGCATTGGCCGAACACCCTCCAATTTTAGCTAGCTGGCTGGATGTCTTGTTAGCTACTGAAACTCCTTCTAGCTAGCTGACGTTTCTTTTAGTTAACTGCTTAGCTAACTATTTCATCCTGAAGCTAACTATTCAGCTAACTAATTTTCACAGGGAACGTCTCAGCCGTGGGGATTCAAAATTCAGTTAACTAAAGAGCTAGCTGACTGTTGGTTAGTTAGCTGGAGAGTTAACTATTATATCAGAATGGATGGCTGCCTTTTTACTCAGTTAGCTGGAGAGCTAACTAAGCTGGACAGACAACATATTGCTTTTGCTTCTAGTTAGCGCGTGAGCTAACTGGCCATTCTTCAGTTAGCTATTCAGCTAACTGGCTATCTTGTTCTTCTCCTGCAGCCGAGTGGATTTCAAATTAAGTTAGCTGGAAAGCTAGCTATGATAGCATGAACTTTTCTCTCTGCCGTTACTTTTTCTCTGTTAGTTAGCTAAAGAGCTAACTGACTTTCGCTTAGTTAGCTACCAAGCTAACTAGTAAGCTGCCTCAGGACGATTCTTTTGTTGTGACCTCTCTGGTTAGCTAACTGATTAGCAAGCTGAGGTCTATTGCTTTACTCTTGGACGATGGCATTCATATCCTCAGCTACCTGGACCCTCTTTTTTTTAATCCACCGCCACCTAAGCTTTTAAGAGTGCTCTTTCCTTTTCTCTCTCTCTCTATTGCTATTTCAAGCTATATTTAACTTTTGATTTTTGAATTTTTACAGTGCTCATTCCTCCTCAAATGGAGATCTGCATTCAATGCTTAAGGGAAACATGTTTAACGGTTATATTTTCTTCCCGTTATTATTTTCATTTATTTCTTATGTATCTAACGGATATTTTCTTATTAGATGGATATAAATAGCTGGGATTAGAAGCACACCTAGACGATTTTTGAAAAAGAAAGTTCAAAGAGAGAAAAATCCAAGAAAAGAGCCTTCATTGCATATTTGTTGAGTGGTTGTTGGGCATTCAAGTTCATTCCTTGCTCCGAAAGGTCATCCGAATCATTGAAGCTTTTCAAGCATTCAAGACTTCAGCTGCTTCAACCTAGTTCATTTATTGCTGAGTTTATTGCTTCAAAAGTTATAAACTATATTCAGAATATTTGCTCATTGTAGGAGCTTCTCCTTTACATACTCTGATTATCTTGTAAAAGGGTTAGTGAACCCTGGTTTGTTGTTGGCTTCCTTGTGCCATTGAAACAAGAGGACTAGCCTAGGTTTGGCTAGGGGTTTTTGGCTTCCTTGTGTCGTGAAACAAGAGGACTAGCCTAGGTTTGGCTAGGGGTTTTTGGCTGCCTTGTGCCGTATAAACAAGAGGGCTAGCCTGGTTCGGCTAGAGGTTGTAATCGTTGTGATATGATTAGTGGAATTCCCAAAGGTATTGGGGAGTGGATGTAGGTGCTGAGTTTGGCACTGAACCACTATAAACTTCTGTGTATTTGTGGTTGTTTGCTTTTCTGTTGTTATTATTCTGTGCACCCCACTTCACCGCTGCAAATCAAATTAGGGTTAAAAGCACATATATCTGCATAGCTATTAAATATTTTTTAAATAACCCAATTCACCCCCCTCTTGGGCTACTACATCTGGGCAACAGAAAGAAATTGGACTCCAGGACAGTGAGTAGCTATTTTGTTGGATATTCTGAGCGATCTAGGGGTTACAAGTTTTATGATTCCAAATCAAGGATAATTTTTGAGACGGGAACTGCAACGTTCTTTGAGGATATTGAGTTTGGGAGAAGAAATAAGGTCAGAGACTTTGTCTTTGAGAAAAAATTGGATCCTACTATTCTTGTTGAAGAGGAGTTAGTTTCTATTCCTATAATTACTTTTGACAATGATCAGGTTTCTGTTCCTGTCATTAATTAAGTTGCAATTTTAGAACAACAAGAAATTGTTGTTCAATCCTCAGAGGTACAAACTTAATAACCTCAAGGACAAGTGCATCAAGAACAAGTGCCTTTGTGGCGATCCACTAGAGAAAGGAAGAATGATGTTCCAGATGACTATACAGTGTTTCTTCAAGAACATGAGAAAAATAATGGCATGATGGAAGATGATCCTGTCAACTTTCTTCAAGTCATACAAAGTTTCAATTCAGAAAAGTGGATTGAAGCAATGAAAGAAAAGTATAAGTCTATGCAAGATAATAAGGTTTAGGAACTTGTCCCATTACCAGAAGGTGTGAAACCCATTGGTTGCAAATGGATTTTTAAGACCAAATGGGATTCAAAGGGTAATGTGGAGAGGTATAAAGCTCATCTTGTAGCTAAAGGCTATACTCAAAAGGAAGGGATTGACTTTAAAGAGAGCTTTTCTTCAGTTTCATTGAAGGACTCTTTTAAGACAATCATGGCTCTTGTTGCACAGTATGATATATAACTCCATCAAATGGATGTCAAGACGGCATTTCTTAATGGAGACATTGATGAGACAATATATATGGTGCAACAAGAAAACTTTGTGTTAGAGACTCAAAGAAAACTATTCACAAATTGACAAAATCCATTTATGGGTTAAAACAAGCTTCTCGTCAATGGTACCATAAATTTTATCAAGTAATTCTCTTATTCAATTTTGAGGTGAATGCAGTTGATGATTGTGTGTATCACAAGTTTAGTAGGAGTAAGTACATTTTTCTTATTTTGTACATGGATGACATTTTGCTTGCCACAAATGATTTAGGCATATTGCACGAAACCAAAAGATTTCTATCAAGCAATTTTCAAACGAAAGATCTTGATGATGCCTCCTTTGTATTGGAAATCCAGATACATTGAGATCGTTCTTATGGTATCCTTGCATTACAAATGAGCTATATCGATAAAGTACTTAAGAAATTTGGCATGAAAAATTACAAGCCATGTGATAACACGGTCACTAAAGAAGATAAATTCAGTATTAATCAGTGCTCAAAAGGAAATCTTGAAGTTGAAGAGATGCAGGCGATTCCTTATGCTTCAGTTGTAGGGAGTCTAATGTATGCTCAAGTTTGCACGCGTTCGGATATTGCGTACATTGTTGGAGTGTTAGAAAGATATTTAAACAATCCAGGAATGAATCACTGGAAAGCAGCCAAAAGGGTTACGAGATTTCTGAAAAGAATAAAAGATTACATGCTCACATATAGAAGATCAGTTCATTTTGAGATCATTGGATATTCTGACTCCAACTTTGCAAGATGCCAAGATAGTAAAAGATCCACTTCGGGCTATGTATATCTGTTAGGTGATGGTGCTATTTCATGAAGAAGTGCAAAATAGACACTTATAGCTTTCTCTATCATGGCACTAGAATTTATAGCATGTTATGAGGTATCTAACCATGGAATATGGCTGAAAAACTTTGTCACTGAGCTGCACATATTGAAAGAAATTGAAAGACCGCTAAAGTTATTTTGTACCAACAAGTCAGTAGTATTGTATTCCAACAACAATAGGAGCTCGACCAAATCAAAGCATATTAATATCAAGTTTCTGGTTGTAAAGGAAAGAGTACAAGTGGTCAAATTTTTATAAAGCATATAGGGACAAACTCCATGGTTGCGGATCCCCTTACAAAGGATGTGTCGTCCAAGGTCTTTCATGAGCATACTGCTCATATGGGCGTTATAGAGCATGACAATGCTTAGATTCAGTGGGAGTTTGTATTGCTTCTATTTTATGCTTTATGTTTGGTTTGTACACACTTATGTGTTTGGATATTTTCTTATCAGAAATAAAGTATTTTATTCAGTTCAGTATACTCTGTACAATTATGCTAAAGTTTTGATCTCACTCAAGTTTAAGGAGGACTAGTTGAAAATAGGCATGTTAAGATCACATTACATAAAATTTTTATGCTACACATCCACATCATGATCCATGTCATTCAGTTGTATCAACATACATGGCCATTGATGGGTCGAGTTATGATAAATATAACAAAGGCTGCTTTGATCCTATGTTGGTATGGTTGATGGACCGGATTGGTTATAGATACATTTTGATAATGACAGTAAAATTGAGCTCATTCGGTTATTTTTGCAAAACATAATTATAAGGTTACACATATAGCCCAGTAGAAGATTGTTATTTTTAATCCAACATTGGGCTTATATATGAAATAATTATGTGTTGCGAACTGTCAAATAAGGTTAAGCCCAATTAAAAATGATCAGTTAAGGTTTCAATGATTTGGGCTTTAATGTATCTGATAAGGTGTGGCCCTTTAATGTGTAGAGACCTAAGGGATTATTTCTATTTTTTATGATGGGCTAAAATAGAAATACTAAAAGATAATGATGATATTATCTATATATAGTGGTTATGGTCCTTGGATCTTAGGTACAATCTTCTTCTCTGAATTTCATCATCAGAAAGAAAAGCCTAGAAAAAATTCTAAAGATTTCTTTGGGAGTACGTGTTGATCTGGAAGGCCAACCGCAGGACTTTGAAGAGCAATCAAGCAATATGGATTTAGGTACGTTTCCATTTATGTTTATTAATTTTTAATGATTGAACATGAATGATTTTTGAATTTTCTGATGATTTTCATCAAAAATTTAGATTTAATTTCCAACAGCCAGTTGGCAATCTGGGTTTTCTTCCTTTCTACTTTTGTAACAAGGATGTGGCAACCATTGATCTGATTTAATGGATAGATGGAAGGAAGAGAGGTAAATGAGACTAGATATATGATTTTCTTTACGTGTGTTTTGGTCTTGCGAGGAGATAAAATATAAGAAAGACTCGAGGGGTGCGCATTTTGAATTCAAGCTAAATAGCGCGGTAAACGGATGGAACTTTGAATTCAGCTTATGTCGTACGTACGTTCAGTAGGCTTTCTTGAAAGGAATTACTAGGAACGGGCAGCAGGACGTCGCGTTCTGTGGCCTCTTGGAATGCAATTGTGCATTGGTTCTCGGTAAAAACTAACGTGTCTTCTCTGCTACTTCTTGAGAACGTTCATCAAACGAATGTCGAGAAAATGAATGGTCGGAAAGTTGTGGACACCTGGGGCACCTAAGTATTATTTAACATCTTTTTACTCTTGATTTAAAGAAAGAGGGATGACAAAGGACAAGACAAAAGTAGTTGATCTCCTTGAATCATGTAACTCCAAACCGTTGCTCTGAATCTATATGATACTTATGGAGCATTGCTCGATCTGCACTGCAACCACAACTCGAACGTTTGATCTTAAATTAGTGAAGCATTTCAAATTGTTGACGATCAAACTAGATTACTCATGTGGTCATCGATTCAAACGCATCAGGTTCTTAAATTACCCTAAGGTGTCAAAGTAAAAGTCTTGCTGCACCGGGTGCGGAGCAGGAGCTGTACGATGTCCGACAATTGATGCGTGATGCATGCGCATGCATCCTAAGGAGAGCAATGATTTTTTCATCTTTGGCATGCATGTACCAATCTCCGGGAGCAGTGCGTGCGAGCTGCACTGCACTCGATGTACAAAAACTTTTCCAAGGTGTCCAATAGCCAAGCCAGCCCGAGCCTGGCTCGGCCCACAATAGAACCCGAGCCTAGTCTAACATGGCCCATAAAAGCCAGCTTGGCCCGGCCTGCAACGTACAGTACTCACATGGCCTAGCAAAGTGGACCCCTATGGTCCATCGCCATGATGACTCCTAACAGGTCGACCTGGGCAAGCAAAAGCATTCAAGTTTTATAAGACTATTCAATCTTATAAGAGTTTCAGACAAAGTAGATTATATTCAATGGTTTGAATTATTAATATACAAACTCTATAATTTAGTACAAATCTAATCCAATTTGAATGGATGATTTACTTAAGAGTGTGTGGTGGCTGTGTGGACTTCAATAATGATTAAGACACTTTCGATCTGGGCATCTCACTTTATCGTTTTCATTGATATAAGCCTCTGTCCTTGAAATAAACATCTTAACACCTTCAAGATATTCCTTCGATAAATGATTTTTTATGAAAGTTCAGCTCTCATCAATTATCATCTTGATAGATCCTATAATTTATATGCATATAAGTAGTGTTCTAAATAAGTTCCATCTTCACTCCAAATAATCTAAAAGGTAAGGCCCTATCTCATTCAAGATTATTTTGTATGATATATTATTCTACTAGTAATCATCATCATTAACACTAAAATTTTGGCAGTATTTTTTCATAGTCCTCCCAAAATGTGTAGCATATATATGCCACACTAGGAGAATATATGAGAAAATATAAATCAAAATATCAACCAATGATGACAAATAGTAGACTAACATATCGCAAAAAATAATTTTAAACTATCCACTAAGATAATTCGAGAATTTATAAGACTATTCAGTCCTACTAACTCTCAAACGGGTCTAAAGGTTATAATGTCATGAAAAATGATATGCAAATATAAAAAGTCACATAATAGACACTATGTGACATATATTATGAATTTAAATTAATAAATCTCTTTTTCTACTATATTAACATTCTATATATAAAGATATAAAAATAAATCAACCAAATAACTAAGTATAACGATCATCTAAGTATAATAATTGTTCAATAGGACTTCTAAGTTTAATAGTTTACCTCCAATAATAAATTGATAGTAGTCAAAAACACCACTAAATTCTTTAAAACAATGGAAGTTTTTCAACCGAACCCATTGAAATATGATTCAAAACAACAAAATTAATCAGCATTAAAATCAACATTAAAAACATGAAACACACAAAGCAAGCCTTCAGCAATTAAAATCACTATTCTTGGATATTCTAATCAAATCAATTGAAGTTACAATGTCTCAGTGTAACCATACCTTGCCAATATTTGATCAGCATAATAAGAATAATGCAAACTAAATCAAAAGAAGCTTACCAAAACTATATATGTGCATATGTATGGAAACATCACCCTGTTCCACTCCCATAGAGCTTCAATAAATGCTTTCAGGTAATGAAAAACTTATAGCAGGACTCCTGAAACCACAGCAGTCATAATCTAATACAAGAAAAATATACAAACAATCATTATTTCCTAAATCCAATGCCTAATCAATCAATTTGTACTAGCCAAAAAAAGAAACATAATATTTCCTAGAAATGATTTTAGGCTATCATAGTTGTATCATATATTTCTTCAGGCCGATGGCAAAGAATGTTTCTGACTAGTAAGAAGAAAACAAACCACGAAAAAAGGAAGATCCTAGATAAGGGCATAAATAGCATGGTTAATGAAGCGAAAGAATACCAAGCCCACTGTTCATATACCATCGACAGTGGGAATTGAAACCATGTCCTTTCAGACCAGATTAGCTATGTAATGAAATGTTATAAGATAAAATTAAAAACAAGCTGAATTGAAGCATTGTAATTCCTGAATCTATTTCACACCTATATCACAAATTTAAATGATTAGATAGCAAGGAACTGCTGTAGCCAAGGAAAACCGCAAGCAAGGTATACTACAAGAAAAATAACTTTTGCCTACGATTTTTTTCGTAGGGAAAGATAGAAAAATCATAGGAAAAGCCTTTTCCTGCAATTTTTATCGTAGACAAAAGCTAAAAAAAGTCGTAGGCATAGGTGCGTCGGGAAAGCCTTTGCCTACGACTTTCAAACTCGTAGGCAAAGAGCAGACCTTTTCCCTACTATTTTTTTCGTAGGAAAAAGTTCATATTTCGTAGGGAAAGAGTGATCAAAATTTTAAATTTAAATTTAAATTTTAAAAACTTTTGCCTACGAAAATAAAAAATCGTAGAAAAAAATTAAATTTTTTTTATTCACATCTTAAAATCGTAGGAAAAAGTTGGCTAATAATAATTTTTAATAATTTCTTTCCCTACGAAAAATCTCAAAATCGTAGGAAAAAAACCAAAAAATAATTTTTTATCTACATCTTTCCCTACAAAATTCTTAAAATCGTAAGGAAAAGTTAGCTAATAAAAATTTTTAATAATTTCTTTCCCTACGAAAAACCCTAAAATCATAGGGAAAAATAAAAAATTTATTTTTTTATCTACATCTTTCCCTAGGAATTTGTTGAAAATCGTAGGGAAAAGTTGACTAGTAATAATTTTTAATGATTTATTTCCTTACGAAAAACCTCAAAATCGTAGGAAAAAATCAAAAAAAAATATTTTTTATCTACATCTTTCCCTACGAATTTTTTGAAAATCGTAGAAAAAAGTTAACTGTAATAATTTTTTATGATTCCTTTTCTTACGAAAAAAACCCAAAATCATAGGGAAAAATCAAAAAAATATTTTTTATCCGCATCTTTCCTTACGAAAAACCTCAAAATCATAGAAAAAATTAGATAATAACATTTTTTAATTTTTAATGATTTTTTAAATTATTATTTTTTATCATTTTTACCTGCAAAAATAAATTAAATTATAGAAAAAAATAAAAATAAATATTTTTTCTTTTATTTCCTACAAATGTCTAAAATCGTATAGAAAAGTTATATTTATTCTATTTAAAATATTTAATTTTTTTAAAATTATATTTTAATTTTAATTTTTTTAATATTTTACTTATTTTATTTAAATAGAATATAATTTGTTTGTTTCATTTTTTTTAAATATTAAAAACCGCATCAATAAAAATAATATGATTCTTTACCAATAATATCCATTACATATACAACATTTTTATATAATGGCAACAAAAGATAAACATCAAAATAACTAATAAATGAAAGTAAATAGTCCATATCAATTACAATATCCATAAATGTTCTAATAAAACATTTTTGTTCCAATAAGACATCAGACCTCTCATGCCCATGTCAAAATACACTTTGCATCATTGCAGACCTCTCATGCCAAAATATACTTTGCATCATTACATGCCAAAATACACTTTACTCACTTTTCTTGAAAGATCCTTCTAGTATGCTTCTGATAACTGGTGGTACATTGAGTCTAATGCAAAATAAAAATATGAGCAAATATCAAAACAAATCAAATCTCAAAATGTAAACAAACAAATTATACTATGGTTACCTTTTCCCACCACTCTACCTTCATCAAATCTCAAATGTAAACACACATTCATGCGCAAGGATACCTGATACATAAAGTTTCAGCAGTTTCAACAGCAACTAAACTAAACTAAAGAAATTGAGGATACCTGATACATAAAGTTTCAGCAGTTTCAATAGTAACTAAACTAAACTAAAGAAATTGAGGATACCTGATACATAAAGTTTCATATAAATGAATGGCATCCTCTGGGCATATGAATATCTGCATCAAGATATCAAGGGAATTAACTACATGCTCATATGAATTTTTCACATTATATGTTAAGGGAGAATGAAAAAAAAAAGAGAATACCTGATACATAAAGTTTCAGTAGTTTCAACAGCAACTAAACTAAACTAAAAAAATTGAGGATACCTGATACATAAAGTTTCAGTAGTTTCAACAGCAACTAAACTAAACTAAAGAAATTAAGGATACCTGATACATAAAGTTTCAGCAGTTTCAATGGCAACTAAACTCAACTAAAAAAATTGAAGATACCTGATACATAAAGTTTCATATAAATGAATGGCATCCTCTGAGCATATGAATATCTGCATCAAGATATCAAGGGAATTAACTACATGCTCATATGAATTTTCCATATTATATGTTAAGAGAGAATGAAAAAAGAAACTGAGAATACCTGATACAAAGTTTCAGCAGTTTCAACAGCAACTAAACTAATTAAAGAAACTAAGAATACCTGATACATGCTCATATGAATTACAAACTTTTTTTAGTGCTCCAACAAAATATATCTAAATTTCTAGCAGATGTCATAGAAGGTTTTGAAGGTGCTACGCAATCATATTGATACATACTTTAAAAAAAAAACAATGCAGATAAACAAAATACATTGGTAAAATCAATAAATAATATGATAAAGGCAGGTGAAAGGGGAACTACCTTGCTTCCTAGTTCTTGCATCTGTAAGGCATCCTCTAGCCACCAAATTTCAAACTACCTTGCTTCCTAGTCCTTGCATCTGTAAGGCATCCTCTATTTGCCAGTGCCTCCCCTAGTCTTCTTGGAATACAAATCGAACAAATCATATATGAATTGTTTTTAAAAAATCCACATCTATTATTTGAAAATGCAATTACTTAGTCCTCAGCCCCTTCATCATAGGCTTTAACGAAAAGGCCTGAGGTCAAAATTCTTAAACAACAAATGCTTCCAGCAATCATAGATAGTAGCTAGATAAATATATCAATCACTTGTTTCCTTCTATAGAAACCATGTTAATGACAAAGAATCTTATATGACTGAATTTTATTGCATAAGAAAGGTCTTCCTTCCTGATACATAAAGAGAACAACTACAGCCATGATACTACTTTATCATTTAGGTTAGACATGATAATAATAGTTTACAATAATAAATTACTTGCAAGTACTTAGCTTATAAATCCCAAATACTCAAAATTTCTTCCTTATAACCACCAAAAGTTTATGATTACACAACTCTAAACAAAAAGGGACTAGTTTTCAATATCTATCAAAACCTTAAAGCATGCTTAAAAGAACCATTAAATGCTCAAGGGTGTCAAGTTTCAAACTGTAGGTGCATATTATCCAGTGAGCCATGTCTCATTCAAAACCTTAGGACTCATTCATATTAACTTAAGTTATTTCATATACCTTCAAAAGCACTGCATACCTCATTTAAAATTCTTGAATAATCAGCATGTAATAGAGTACAGTTATTCATGTCTCTTATTTCATAGTATTTCCTTCACTGCTAGGTGATAATGGAGCGACCAAAGCTGTTGGGACATCCAGAATTGCTGCAGAATCGCTCAAAGATCTCCTATGAGAGATCCCTCTAGGAGTACTTTTGAATCAGTCAAGAGTTCATCAAGCCATGAGGGTTTTTCATCTATGATGGACCCTTGGGATGGAAACCTAAATAGTGTGGTTTGAGGTGTGGAAACCTAAATAGTGTGGTTTTCCTACGATTTTCACTAAAGTCGTAGGGAAAGATATTATCTCTAAAAAAAATATTTTCCAAGGATCTTTGAAAATCTTTCCCTACGATTTCTAATAAATGTAGGGAAAAGCTAAAATTAAAAAAAATTTGGCGGCTACTTTTGCCTTCAAAATTTTTTTAAAGAAAATTAAAAAAATAGCCTTTCCCTATGATTTTTAAAAATCGTAGGGAAAAACTTTTTCTTTTTCAACAAATATTTTTACCAAAATTACTTGAAAAATATTTAGATTCCAAACCTTTCCCTACGATTTTCATCGAAATCGCAGGGAAAGGCTACCTTTACCTATGATTTTCACTAAAATCGTAGGAAAAACCTTTCCCTACGAGTGTTTGAAAATCATAGGGAAAGGCTACTTTACAGGAAAAAGATACCTTTCCCTACGATTTTTTAGAAATCGTAGGGAAAGGTTTCAATTCTAAATTTTTTTCCTGTAACTTTTGCTTCCAAACCTTCTTAAAATCATTTCTTACTGTATAAAAAAAATAAAAATAAAAAATAATAATATTTGATTCAAATATATTTTTGTTATCAAAATTATAAAAATAAAAAAAAATGATGATGATCAACGATATTTTTTCTTACAAATTTTAAAAAAAAAAAATTATATTTTTTTTAAAGAAATGACAACCATCCCAAACTACAGTCTTAGATGGATGTTCCATATTCTAACCACATGGATGGCAAGGATGCTTTACTAGACGGCGGTGATAATAAGCATGCTTTGCCATTTTTATTTTGTCAGCCACTTAGATAATTGTGGGCAACATCACTGTAAGAAAAAAAATAATTGCATATAGAATATAGCCCAACTGGATCCATCAAGATCAATTTTAATAACAGCATGATCAAAACCGGATCTGAGACCCCACAAGGCTGGATGCCGAGGTTTTGCACCATCGGGCCTTGGAAGCTGGGATTTTGGATGGAGTATTATGGGATGGGAGGGGCATCCAAGGGCCAGAACAAAGGGGCAAAGGCCGAAAGCAACTGAGGCGGTGGTATCACGATGGTGGGGTTCGGATTGATGTTGGGGTTAGGATTAGTATTCGAAGGTGGATTGGGGTTAGGGTTTTCGGCGATAACAGAAGAAGGAAGAGTGGAGGAAGGAGGGGAAGAGAGGAAGGATCTTGGGAGACCAATTGGAGGCTTTCGAGCGTTGTGGCTTTGGCAAGGCCTTGGCCTAAGTCCTTCACTGAGACCCCACGAGGCTGGATGCCGGGGTTTTGCACCATCGGACCTTGGAAGCTAGGATTTGGGATGGAGTACTGAGGGATGGGAGGGGCACCCAAGGGCCAGAACAAAGGGGCGAAGGTCGGAATCGACTGAGGTGGCGGTGTCACGACAGTGGGGTTCGGATTGAAGTTGGGGTTAAGATTAGTATTCAGAGGTGGATTGGGGTTAGGGTTTTCGGTGATGGCGGCAGAAGGAAGAGTGGAGGAAAGAGGGGGAAGAGAGGAAGGATCTTGGGAGACCAATTGGAAGCTTTTGGGCATTGTGGTTTTGGCGAGGCCTTGGCCTAAGTCCTTCACCAGGAAAGGATCAGGTAAGCTCTGGATTGGGAGCTCACGGACGAAGGGAGGTTGAATGAGGAAAGTTGAGAAGAATCGAAAAGAACCATCAGGGGGTAACAAAAGTCTTTGTACAGCGAAATCCGGTACGAGCAAGTATGCCATGACCCATTGGAATGCGACACCCCCCGCATGCACGCTCGCATGAATTCTGGTGCACAAAGCATGCATAGTGCATGCGCATTGGCCACACGCCAGTGTGAGCATGCGTACCATGGCCCATCGGGCCACGGCGCCCTTCCATGTGCGCTCACAATGCGCGCAGCCAATGCGCGCGCCCTTTGCGTGCTTTGTGCACCGAAGTCCGATGCACAAAGACTTTTCCTAGGGGGTAAGGTTTAGGGAGCTTTTCCTCTGGACCTTTGTCTACAATTTTTATGAATGTCGTAGGCAAATGAAATCTTTGCCTACGATTTTTAGTTTATCATAGGTAAAGGTTTGGACCTTTCCCCACGATTTTCATGAAAATCATAGGGAAAAATTTTAGAATGAAAAAAAATTATTAAATGGAAAGATCTATAGCCTTTCCCTATGATTTTTACGAAAATCGTAGGTAAAGGTCTAGAGCATTTTCCTACGATTATAGTGAAAATCGTAGGGAAAGGTTGTAGACATTTATCTACGATTTTCGTAAAAATCGTAGGGAAAGGCTATAGATAGGGAAAGGCTGTATACCTTTACCTACGATTTTCGTAAGAATCGTAGGGACAGGTTTAGAATGAAAAAAAAAAAAAATTTCCAAGGAAAGATCTACAGCCTTTCCCTATGATTTTTACGAAAATCATAGGGACAGTGTTTCTTTGGACCATTACCTATGAGTTTCATGAAAATCGTAGGGAAAGGTTTAGGATGAAAAAAAAATTCAGGGAAAGGCTTTGGACCTTTTCCTACGATTTTCATGAAAATCATAGGGAAATGTTTAGAATGAAAAAAAAAAAATTTAGGGAAAGGTCTACAGCCTTTCCCTACGATTTTCATGAAAATCATAGGGAAAGACTTTTTTAGAAAAATTTTGTCGGGTGATTTTGCCTCCAAAAATTTGTTGATAAAAAAAGGTCTTTCTCTACAATTTTTGAAAATCATAGGGAAAGGTCTAGATCCTTTCCTTACAATTTTCACAAAAATCGTAGGGAAAGACATTTTCAGAAAAATTTTGGCAGGTTATTTTGTCTCCAAAAATTTGTTGATCTATCCCTACGATTTTCACTAAAATCGTAGGCAAAGGTTTTGCCCTTCTCTATGAAATCTTTGCCTATGATTTTTTAAAAATCGTAGGGAAAGATAACTTTTGCCTACGATTTTAAATTCGTAAGTAAGAAAATCGTAGGCAAAAGTCATTTTTCTTGTAGTGGTGGTTCCAGATAGCGAACAGTAAAAAAATAAAGAATTTGAACTACTTACTACGAAGAATAAAGCAGCAAGCTCTTGCTAGAAGATAACTTCAGTGAAAAAAAGTGGGGAAAATGACTTGACATGGATTTCTGTTAGAAAAGATTCAGAACAAACTAGAGGCAGGAGCAATCAAATAGTCCATATATGGATCCATGAAAAATGAGAAAAAATCCAAAATAACCAAACACAAAAATCTTAGCAAAAAATAATAGAAATCTGGACCTATTGTAGTGCCCACGGCGACAAAAGCGGTCGCGAGAGGAAAAGATTGGGTTTTGGTCAATCTCTTTGTCCCAATCTCCTTGTCATCAGCATCTTCAGGATTTTTATATGAACTGCAAACCGCAGGAATGAGAGAACATATCATCGGCATCTTTGGGATTTAGGGCACAATGAGGGAAGCCATAGGAGCTCAGGGATGAAGGGAGGCGACACTCGGGATTTAGGGCACAATGAGGGAAGCCGTGGGAGCTTAGGGATGAAGGGATGTGGCACTCAGGATTTAAGGCACAACAAGGGAAGCTGCGGGAGCTCAAGGATGAAGGGATGCAACACTCGAAATTTAGGGCACAATGAGAGAAACCGCCGGAGCTCAGGGATGAAGGTTGTGGCACTCGGGATTTAGGGCACAACAAGGGAATTGAAGCCGAGGGAGCTCAGGGATGAAGAGAGGTAGTACTCGAGACTTTGAGGCAGCGCTCGGGACTTTGGGCGAAATGAGGGATTTTTAGTAAGTCTTTTTTCCTATGATTTTTATGAAATCGTAGGGAAAGAGTGGCCTTTGCATATGAAATTTATAAAATTTGTAGGCAAAGGTTCCACTAGGTCATTGCCTATGAATTTTATTTTAATCGTAAGCAAAGGCTAGCCAGTGCCTTTGCCTATGAATTTTATGAATTTTGTAGGCAAAGGTACAACAGTAAGCCTTTGCCTTTGATTTCATGCCGTAAGCCTTTGCCTACGATTTTCATGAAAATCATAGGCAATGGCTTTTCTCTAGATCATTGTCTACAAAATTCATAAAATTCATAGGCAAAGGTTCGGCTAAAGTCATTGTCTACTGTTGCCCAGATGTAGCAACCCAAAAGGAAGATGAATTAGGTATTTTAAAAATAATTGCACAGATATATGCTTATCACTATCAAAATTTAGTCGGCAGCGGTGTAGTAATGTGAACACAATAATATCACAGAAATTATACAAGCAATCACAAATACAAGAAGGTTTATAGTGGTTCGATGCCAAACCCAGCACCTACATCCACTCTCCAAAAATCCTTTGGGAATTTCACTCCAATTGTAACAAATGATTCCAACCTCTAGCCTTCCCCGGCTAGCCCTCTTGTTATACGGCACAAGGCAGCCAAAACCCTAGCCTTTTTCGGCTAGTCCTCTTATTTCATGGCACAAGGCAGCCAAATCCCTAGCCTTCCTCGGCTAGTCCTCTTGTTTCATGGCACAAGAAAGCCAACCTCTAGCCTTACCTAACTAGTACTCTTGTTTCACGATACAAGGAAGCCAACCCCTAGCCTTACCCAGCTAGTCCTCTTATTTATGGCACAAGGAAGCCTTACAACAAACACAAGAATATCAAGGTTTAAGTACAAGAAGCTCCTAAAATGAGCAAATAAAACAATGAAACATCACTTTACAAATTTGGAGCTTTTGGCTTCTTCTTTGGGATGAAGCTTTGAGGAATGAATGAAGCCTTCTTGTGGTTGTTGGAGCTTTGGATGATACCTTCAATAAATTTAAAACTCCTCTTTACAAGCTCTTGAATGCACCGGATCTCTTCTTTAAATGTTATCAACCACTTGAATCAACACTCCAATAACTCTTGTAATGATTCACAAATGAAAGCTCAACACTAACTTCTTACAAGGATTTTCAACAAGATTCTCACATGATTTTTTACATGATTTTTTACACGATTTTCTCTTTATTTCATCCTCTTTTTCATCCTCATTTTCTTTTTCTAATCTCAGCTATTTAAAGCATTTCAACATCAAAAATATCCGTTAGACTCAATCGGAATAAATGAAAAGTAAAAGGGAAGAAAATATAACCGTTGATATTATTTTCCTTGAGCATTGAATGCACTGAATCTATTTGAGGAATGAAGATCTCTGCCATAATCCAAGAGATCAAAAGTTAGTTAAGCTAAAAATAGAAATTAAGAAGAGAGAGACAGAGAGCTTGTCCAAAGCTTGCAAAGAGAAGAGGTAGCTGGCTGAAAATAACTTCAGCTAACTCCATGAAGAGGGTTACCGGCCAGGCTAGAGAATAGCTAGCTGAAAGCTGATTTCAATTAGCTAAATTTGAATTCCACACGGTCAAGGATAGAGCATGCATTCCATTAGTTAGCTGAAGCTTTGCTTCAGTTAACTAGATCCAAATGGCTCTCTGGCATGAAGGAGAAGGCTTGGTTCACAAGCTAGCTAAAAGCTGATTTCAGTTAGCTGAAACCAAAGGCACACGGCTTGAGGAAAGGTTTACACATGGCTTGAGGAAAGGTCTGCCATTAAAGTAGTTAGCTCCTTAGCTAACTTAATCATGGATTCATATGGCTTGAGGAAGAGAAGAGCCATAAAGAAAAAAGTAGATAGCTCTTTAGCTAACTCAATTTGAATTTTCATGGCTTGAGGAAAGGACCGCCCAAGAGTAGCTAGCTCTTTCATAGATCCACACCGCCAGAAAATATATATGCAAAAAAGTAGTAAGCTCACAAAGAAAAATAGTTAGCTCATAAAGCAAAGTAGTTAGCTCTCCAGTTGACTAGCTTCAAACATGATTCGGCCATGCCTACAGCAAGAAAAAAAGTAGTTAGCTAACAAAAGATTCTAGCTAGCTTAGAAAGACAACTAGCTAGCTCCCCAGTTAACTAGATTCAAACATGGTTCGGTCATGTACATGGTAAGGGAAAAAATAGTTAACTAACAAGAGATTCTAACTAGCTAGAAAGACAACCAGCTAGCTCCCCAGTTAACTAAATCCAAACATGGTTCAGTCGATACTGTAACAAGAAAAAAAGTAGTTAGCTAAAGAAGAAATCCAGCTAGCTAAGAAGGAAGACAAGCTAGCTAAGCAGCTAACTAAATTCAAGAGGCATTCGGCTAGCTACAGTGCAAGAGAAAAATAGTTAGCTAATAAGGCAATCCAGTTAGCTAGTAGAGGAAGTAAGCTAGCTAACCAGTTAGCTAGTTTGAAAGTTCACACGGTTTTAAAATTTACAAAAATACCATTGACAGCCTTCAATGGGATTTACAGAAATGCCACTGACAGCCTTAAGTGAGATTTACAGAAATGCCATTGACTGCATTTAGTGGGATTTATATGATTGCCATGCAATGCTTTGAGAAACAATTTTTACATGATAAATTATCAAATATAGATTTAGTCATTTGAGAGATGAATGATCAAACATTGAAGAACCATGATAAAATATTTGGGCTTGAGGAAAAACATTTGGAATATAAATCCATTGGCTCATTTGAAAATGTTTATCATGCTATAAGGAACAATACAATAGTTTATGTAAAGATAGTTTTAGTCATTTATAAAACAAATATTTTGTGATACTTTTGAAGTAAAAGACCATTTGAAAAATTCATTTGCCCTTTTCAAAAACATTTGGACTTGCAAAAATACAATCACATTACCTTCATTTTACCTTTGTAATACCTTTCTTTTGATATGTAGAGTAATCCAATTTGGAGTAACATCATCTTAATGATTCACCTGAAATTTGTTTAACTTAACTACACTACAAGAGAATTAAAATATAGCGACGCCCAAATGCGTCGCTAATGTGTCGCTAAACATGCTATTGCGACGCATTAGCGACGCAATAACAGCGTCGCTACGATGATCGTCGCAATCTTAATTTGTCGCAATTACATCACTTAGCAGCGACTCTCTGTGATGCAACAAATGCGTCGCAATATATTACGACACCACTAAATGCGTCGTAATATTGCGACGCATCCTAAATGCGTCGCTAATTTTAAAATTAATTTTTTAAAAATATTTATGATGAAAAACCTCATCGCAATTGAGTCGCTAATTAATTATTTATTTTTAAAAAAATTTTAATTAGCGATGCATTAGCGACTAAAATTGCATCGCTAATATTTTTAAAATAATATTATTAAATATTGCGATGCAATCAATTTGTCGCAATATTGTGATGCATTTAGTTGCATCGTAATATTTAATAATAATATTTTAGATATATTAGCGACGCAATTTGAGTCGCTAATGCATCGCTAATTAAATTTTTTTTTAAAATATTGCGACGCCAGGTCATTGCGTCGTAATATTTAATAATATTATTTTAAAAATATTAGCGATGCAATTTCAATCGCTAAAGCATCGCTAATTAATTTTTTTTAAAAAAATAAAATATTAAAAATTAAAACGGTTAATGCAATTTCATTACATTTAAATAATGATCGAAACATTCATCACTCATATTGATCCAAACATTCATCATTCAATTTTCAAAAATAATTAATATATTAAAATTTTGAAGTTTTCATGTACAAAATATAAAAAGTAAAGAAAAAAATACATCAAGAATCCGCACGATCACGTGGAGGCTGGAAACCCTGCGACATGCGGCTAACCATATCCTGCAACTGACGCATCTGCTCTCGCACGTCTGCAAGCTCCTGCTGAAGGCCTCCCGTACGCTGCTCGAACTCATGCTCAACCTTCTGTCGAACCTCCTGCCAAACGTCTTGTCGAACCTCCTTCGTGATAGATCTCCGAATGTCATCTAAACGCTCGGCAGAATATCGCCAGAATATCGCGAGCTGAAGGCCTGATAGGGAAAATATGCATAATCTCTAGTGCCCAGACCATAGACCCTGCGGTCTCACGGCTGGGCACCAACAGCCTCCAAAAACATACGTCGACTCTTCTCTGCTGAGAGTTCGACGGGCGTCCCCCCATCAGTGGAGTCGACTTGCGATGCCTGGGAGTGAAGCTCCTCGACTCGTGTCTTTGAATTATAAAATCAACAATAAATGAATCAATAAATTTCTCTAAATAAAATTTTAGAAATTAAACAGATACAACATAAATCTAATTTCTTACCGCAACCTCCTGTGATCGTGTATCGACCCAGGAACCGTCCCTCCTGGTGTGTGTCGCCCTAAATAGACGAAACTCACTAGGATCTCCACCTCCTGCTCAGACTATAACAACAGAAAAATTAATATTAATGTAAATATTTGTAAATAACTAAATTAGTAATTAAATTATTTATGTTTTCTTACCATACGGCGTCTGTGCTCCTGAATCGAAATGGAGCCCGAAGTGTGGCGGGAGAGAACCGTGCCAGGACCGCCCCTCTCGAATCAAATAAATGCTTTCAGGTAATAAAAAACTTATAGCAGGACTCCTGAAACCACAGCAGTCATAATCTAATACAAGAAAAATATACAAACAATCATTATTTCCTAAATCCAATGCCTAATCAATCAATTTGTACTAGCCAAAAAAAGAAACATAATATTTCCTAGAAATGATTTTAGGCTATCATAGTTGTATCATATATTTCTTCAGGCCGATGGCAAAGAATGTTTCTGACTTGTAAGAAGAAAACAAACCACGAAAAAAGGAAGATCCTAGATAAGGGCATAAATAGCCTGGTTGAAGCGAAAGAATACCAAGCCCACTGTTCATATACCATCAACAGTGGGAATTGAAACCATGTCCTTTCAGACCAGATAACTATGTAATGAAAAGTTAGAAGATAAAATTAAAAACTAGTTGAATTGAAGTATTGCAATTCCTGAATCTATATCAGACCTCTATCACAATTTCAATGACTGGATAGCAAGGAACTGTTGTAGCCAAGGAAAACCGCAAGCAAGGTAGTGGCTCCAGATAGCGAACAGTAAAGAAATAAAGATTTTGAACTACTTACTATGAAGAATAAAGCAGCAAGCTCTTGCTAGAAGATAACATCAGTGAAAAAAAGTGGGGAAAATGACTTGACATGGATTTTTGTGAGAAAAGATTCAGAACAAACTAGAGGCAGGATCAATCAAATAGTCCATGGATCCATGAAAAATGAGGAAAAAATCCAAAATAACCAAACAAAAAAATCTCAGCAAAAAGCTATAGAAATCGGGACCTCTTGTAGCACCCACGGTGACAAAAAAGATCGTGAGAGGAAAATATTTGGTTTTGGTCAATCTCCTTGTCCCAATCTCCTTGTCATCAGCATCTTCAGGATTTTTATATGAACTGCAAACTGCGGGAACAAGAGAACTCATCGTTGGCATCTCCGGGATTTAGGGCACAATGAGGGAAGCCATAGGAGTTCAGGATGAAGGGAGGCGATAGTCGGGATTTAGGGCATAACGAGGGAAGCCATAGGAGCTCAGGGATGAAGGGAGGCAGCATTCAGGATTTAGAGCACAACGAGGGAAGCCGTGGGAGCTTAGGAATGAAGGGATGTGGCTCTCGGGATTTAGGGCACAACAAGGGAAGCTGTGGGAGCTCAGTGATGAAGGGATGCGACACTCGAAATTTAGGGCACAACGAGAGAAGTCGCCTGAGCTTAGTGATGAAGGTGGCGGCACTCGGGATTTAGGGCACAACGAGGGAATTGAAGCCGTGGGAGCTTAGGGATGAAGGGAGGTAGTACTCGGGACTTTGAGGCAATGCTTGAGACTTTGGGCGAAATGATGGATTTTTAGTAAACCTTTTTCCCTACGATTTCATAAAAATTGTAGGGAAAGAGTGGCCTTTGCCTACGAAATTTATGAGATTCATAGGCAAAGGTTCCATTAGGTCATTGCCTATGAATTTCATTTCAATCGTAGGCAAAGGCCAACTAGTGCCTTTGCCTACAAATTTTATGAATTTCATAGGCAAAGGTACAACAATAAGCCTTTGCCTACGATTTTTTGAAAATCGTAGGCAATGACTTTCCTTTGGATCTTTGCTTATGAAATTCATAAAATTCATAGGCAAAGATTTAGCAGAAGTCATTGCCTACGAATTAGACTAATTTCGTAGGCAAAGGTCCAATGAACCTTTGACTACGATTTTCAGTATGTCGTAAGGAAAGGTCTAGATGGAAGCCTTTCCCTATAACTTTTTTGTTTTTAAGAAAAATTTTGATGAATGATTTTGCCTTCAAAAATTTGTTGACCTAAGAACAAAAATATTCTCTATGATTTTTACTAAAATCATAGGCAAAGTTTTTTTCATAGGAGGCCTTTCCCTATGATTTTGGGTTGTCATAGGAAAACATATTTTTAAAACAAAAACAAATTATTGTTCAATATAAAAATTCTTTCACTATAGAATTCTTTCCTATGATTTCAAAAATTCATAGGAAAAGATTTCTTTAGCCTACGACTTTAAATTTGTAGGCGCGAAAATCGTATTTGTAAAAGACTAATTATTGACTTATTCAAGATATATAAATATAACTTGTGAAAAAGGTACATGATAGAATATCAGTCTTGTACTCTTATTATATTTATCATTTAAATGATTTACCGATTTATGGTTCATTTTATTTTCTGAGCTTGAGCTCATAAAATATTTTTTTAGATTTAATAAATTAAATAAAGACTTTGGATAAAAGCAGAACCTGCCGGATATTCTTCTTAGTTACTTTCTTTGTAGTTACCTTTAATTTTGAAAAATCATTATGCTAGATGTTTTATTCTTTTCTAGTTATATAAACATTTGTTTCATAAGAAGATTGTAGAATAAAAACTTCAATCTATTGACTAGTTTCGATAGTAACTGTTGTTTTACCTGCTCAACATACGATGGATTGTCATAATCTCGATCCACTCTAAGATATCAGGCATGACACATGCAATATCTTTATCTTTTTGCAGAGGCCTGTAACCTCAGACCTTCTCAAGCCCATATATAAGAAAGAACACGAAGAAAAACACAGGATAGAGTGCAATGGTAAGGCCTCGCTAATTATGATAGATTTGTTTCAAGCATACAATAAGTAGATCTAAAAGTCTATTTCTTCTCTCTCTCGTCTAGCTCTTTGCTTTGAGCCAACGGTGGGCACCGAAGTGCTGGAAGAATTTTATTAAAGTTTAAGATTCAAAACAAGAAGAGAAAACGAAAGAATAAAAACAAGAAAAAAAAAAAGCAGGAACTTTTTATGACATCCAAGTCTGTCGTTCGAGACCAGGGAATCTTATGAACTCGAGGCCACAACTAATTCTCGTCAAGTTCTTGAAGACGGTGGACAGCGTCCGCCATTGTTGGCTGATCCACTGGTGCAACCGGAAGCCGGAGGTGGTATCGCGCCTTGTGGCAGGGATTGGAATGTGAAACCGACTCCTGTGGGCTGCTGCTCCACTCTGAGAAGCCTTCCTGCTGTGGCCGGCTGGGAACACAGGAGGTAGAAGATGGAGAGAATGGTCATCAGGACCAAGAGGTTTCTCTTGATATAAGCCATGGACGCCACTTGGTGATCTGGTTTTCTTTCTTTCTGCTTTGTAACTAAGACGTGGCAACTACTGATCTGGTTTGTTTGGCAGATGGAAGGAAGAGAGGGAAACGGGACTATATATATGATTTTCTTTACGTGTGTTTTGGTTTTGGGAGGAGAGAAAATATAAGAAGCACTTGAGGGGCGCGCATTCCGAGTGGCGCGGTAAGCGGATGGAACTTGGAATTCAGCTTGTTATGCCGTTTGGCAGGCTTTCTTGAAAGGAATTACTAGGAAAGTGCAGCAGGTCGTTGGAATGCAAGGGTGTTTTGATTCTTGGTAAAAACTAATGCGTCTTCTTTGCTATTTCTTGAGACCGTTTATCAAACGAACGTCGAAGACGAATGGTCGGAAAGTTGTGAATCCCTGAGGCGCCCAAGTGTTATTTAACATCTTTGTACTTTGCATTTAAAGAAACAGGGACAAACGACAAGATAAAGTACGAAAATTGGCCAACATTCCTCGAGTCACCTCAAATAATCCTAGTCAACCTAGACTTCGTAGTTGATCTCTTTGAAACACGTAACTCAAACTTTTGCTCTGTATCTGTCGGTCTGATCCTCGTGGTGCATTGACCAAACTGTACTGAAACAACAACCGGCCGAATTTTTGATCTTAAAAGCATTTCAAATTGTTGACGGTCAAACTAGCTTACTTTTGTGGTCGCCGATTCAAACTCGCCAAGTTCTTGAATTGCCTCTAGCTAGGTAATCTCCACTTAACATCATAACAAAAATTATATACGGAACTTTTATTGAAAAATGTTTGCATGGAATATTAGTTTTTCATTTATTTTTCAGTCAAATGTAGCCCATGCATCTCATATTAATGGCGTACGTGATTCTTCAATGACAATCACGAATTTAGAAGAGCACAATGATTAAAAAAGCATGCATGTGTTATGATGATTAGAACGAGGTCCCAATCTGTATACTTTGCATTAGAAAGAAAGATACCTATATCTTCGTGTTCATACACTATCATGTCATTCACCATTTCACTTTGAGACTGCTGGTGGGAATTGATGGAAGAAAGTTATACTAACTAAAATCCTTATTTGAGAGATGTCATTTATATGTAAAATCTGATCACTTTCTTTAAGGTTTATTCGTCCCTGCCATGAAGGGCAGGTACCAAGAAACAATGAATATCCTTCTAGACACTAAGAAGTCCTGCCCTTCTACTGTTGCATAAATGAAGAGGAATCCTAAAGATATCTTTTGAGAAAGAACTGAATTGTTGAAAATTAGATGTGCTATCTTTTGCAGTTTAACAGAGTATTTAAGAGAATTATTTTCAAAAAAGATTGATTTGCAAAAGAAAGAAGAGACTTTATGGAAAAGAGGAGAGACTTTGGAAGGATTTTTGATCGATTTTATATAAAGAAGGTGTGGACTCATGGCTTATCTATTAGATGCATCTGGCTTATGCATCCTTTAGTAATTACAGTAATTTGAGACGGAATGCATTGTACGCACTAGCAGCTAATTTCAGATGCACTCCATATGGGAGCCTAATTCAAAAGGTAAAGTGTGTAATAAACTGATTTACAATAATGTGCATGTGCACATACTCAAACTTAGCCTAGTTTGATTCATAGAAACATTGCGATATGGCTTGGGTTTCCATATAAGCATCCTTCTGTTGTTTTATTTTCCTATTGTGCAACTAAACTTCTAAATTTATTTTCTCTCTCTCAAAGAATCATTTATTATTTTGAAAAATCTTTAGATCTATGCAGTAATTGCATTGTGCTTTAAGATTTGTGCAGTAAATGATCGCAAAGTAGATGGGCTTGAAAGAAGGGCATTCATCTCTAACTTTCCCTGAAGAGCTTTAGGCAAAATTTTTGTAACAGTTGTTATCATTTTGGCATTCATCTGGCCCATCTTTCATAAGGGTCCTTTACAATTCTATAATAATCATTATATTACGGCAGCAGTTCAAACTTCTTGATTTTATATCTTAAATAAAAATTTAAATTTATATATTAAATAGAATTTTCTTATATCTTTTTGTATGAGCGACTTAATTAAAAATCTTTACATTGATTTTTTTATCAAATTTGAAAAAGAGTGGGGCTATTTTTACCCAATGTGTCATCAAATTAGGCACAAGATTAAGGTGCGAAATTTATGGATCTTAAAGCGCTTCTTAAGACATGGACAGTTATAACTTTTCTCGTTGTCAATGGTAGTTCAAATGAATAATTCAATAATTAGACCATGTATTAAAGAAAGCAACCACGCATGAACCATCTAATAGTATACAATATCCTATCTTTTTGCATAGATTTGTCCATTAAAGTTTAATTATAGTTCAAGAAGCCACACCATGTGGAGGCCTATAAATGCCTACCCTCAGACCTTCTCAAGCCCGTATAAGACATGAAGAAACACACAAGATGGATTGCACTACTAAGACCTCGCTAATTATGATAGATTTGTTTCAAGCATACAATACGTTGACCTAAAACTCTATTTCTTCTCTCTCGTCTCACTCTCTTCTTTGAGGCAACAATGGGCACCGAAATGCCTGAATAATTTTGTTAAAGTTTAAGATTAGAAACAACGAAGAAAATCAAAAAAAGAGAGAAAAATGGTAGGAAATTTGATGACATCCAAGTCTACCGTTCGAGACCAGAGAATCTTATGAACTCGAGGCCACAACTAAGTACTCTAATTTGATTTAGTCGCGTTCGTCATGATTTCAAGATGGCGAACAGTATCCGCCATTCTTGGCTGATCCATTGGTGCAACCAAAAAACAGAGGTGGTGCCGAGCCTCGTGGCATGGATGCGAGTTGGGAACACAAGAGGTAGTAGATGGAGAGAATGGTCATCACCAAGAGGTTTCTCTTCATAGAAGCGCGAGTTGGTAATCTGGTTTTTCTTCCTTTCTACTTTGTAACTAGGATGTGGAAACCATTGATCTAATTTGATGGGTAGTTAATTGGAAGGAGGCCGGAGAGGTAAACGAGACTAGATATATGATTTGCTTTACGTGTGTTTTGGTCTTGTGAGGAGGTAAAATATAAGCAAGACTCGAGGGGTGCGCATTCTGAATTCAAGCTAAATAGCGCGGTAAACGGATGGAACTTTGAATTCAGCTTGTTATCGTTCGGTAGGCTTTCTTGAAAGGAATTACTGGGAACGGGCAGGAGGTCGCGTTCCGCGGCCTCTTAATGCAATTGTGCTTTAGTTCTCGGTAAAAACTAACGTGTTTTCTTGAGAACATTCATCAAACGAACGTCGAGAAAACGAATGGTCGGAAAGTTGTGGACACATGGGGCACCTAAGTATTATTTAACATCTTTTTACTTTTTGATGTGGTTGATTCAACGCCGTTAGAGAACCGTGAAGGAAGAAAACGGACGGAGCCCCCTTTGGCCTCCAAAGGGCCCTTCGGTTACGGTAGCATTTATGGCCTCATAAAGCCATGCACACCTAATTGCTTTAAGCTCCAAGGCCGATAGCTCCATGGCCGACAGCTCCAAAGCCGACAGCTCCATGGCCGACAGCTCCATGACTGACAGCTCAAAGACCGACAGCTCTAAGGCCGACAGCTCCATGGCCGACACCTCCATGGCCGACGCCTCCAAGGCCGACACCCGGCACCTCCCAGTGCCCCAGCACTTTCCTAGCTGGCCCCAAACGTGTCCAAGCTAGCAGGCCCCGGCACTTTCCTAGCCGGCCCCCGGCGTGTCCAAGCTAGCCAGCCCCGGCACTTTCCTAGCCAGCCCCCCCCCCGGCGTGTGCAACCTAGCCGGCCCCGGCGTGTCCAAGCTGGCCGGCCCCGGCACTTTCTACCGGCCCCGGTGTGTCCAAGCTAGGCGGCCCCGGCACTTTCCTAGCTGGCCCCCCGGCGTGTCCAACCTAGCCGGCCCCGCCGAGTCGGCCCCGGCCATCCCTACCCGGCCCTTTCGGCCTCGGCATCTCCGAGCCCGCTGAGTCGGCCCCGGCCATCCCTGGCCAGCCCTCTTGGCCCCGGCATCTCCGAGCCCACCGAGTCGGCCCGGCCATCCCTGGCCGGCCCTCTCGGCCCCGGCATCAACGAGCCCATCGAGCCGGCCCCGGCCATCCCTGGCCGGCCCTCTCGGCCCCGGCACTTCCTGGCCAGGTCCACCTACCCACTGCCACGTCGTTGATGGGACAAGACCTGCAGTCCTGACATATCAAAAAAGGAAGCAAGCTCTGCCATTGCTGCCATCACCTTAAATGCTTGACAAGTGGTAGAACCCCATGCCTCATAGACATCAGCTCTGATACTACACCCATCAAGGTCATCATTACAAGGCCTCAACTAGTCAAGCCAGACAAACTCTAAGCACCCATAAAGAGGGTAAGAGGGACCTCGACCAAGTAACACACTCATTACACCCCTAAACGCTCACAGCGAGGGGTGTAATGATGTGACAGCAAAACCCAGAAATAGAACTGTTGACCCAATTGATGATTTTGATGATTAACAAAACTATTTGAGTATAACAATTGAAGGCTCTAATGATTTTGATTAAGTTTTTTAGATTATAAGTCGATTGAATGATCAAAATCAGGAGTTAAATCTTGTTCTGGATCGAATCTAATGTCTAGGTAAGATTGCAGACATTAGAGTCGACTCCGAGAATCACAGAGCCGACTCCAGTATCTGGCACGGAAGTTAGAGTCGACTCCGAGACTGTTAGAGCCGACTCCAACAGAAAAGACAGAACGTTGATTTTTCTGGCCCCGACTTAGAGTCGACTCCGGGTCTGTTAGAGTCGACTCCAGAAAAGTTTCTTGTCGACCCCAGAAAAGTCAGAGACAACTCCAGAATTAACGGATTAAAGTGTTTCGAGTTAGAGCCGACTCCAGAAAAGTTAGAGTCGACTCCAACCCACCTGGAACGAAAAATCAAATTGCCAGATCAGCTCTAACGGTAATATTTCTATTTTACTTTATTTCTAACGGATATATTTTGTTGCAAGGTACACTCCAACGGATAGTTTTCTTCCAAAAATGGTTTGAAAGAAATCTATAAAAAGGGAAGACTATCATTCAAAAATAAGGAACGGAAAAACAAAGAAGAAAAATGGAAATAGAGAAATCCCAATTCAAAAATCCAAAAAGAGAGAGCCTGAATCTCAAGAGAAAAAACCTTCTAGCTCAAATCCACTCCACTCCAAAAAGCTCAAGAGGAATCCAAGGCATTCAAATCAAAGTTTTGGTGGATTTCCCAAATTGGAGAAAGAGGAAGTTTCTTGCTTTTCAATCCTTCTCAACTGCTTCAACTGTGAAGAATCGGAGCTGAGGCTTGATTCAATCTAGCAAGGAGAAGAAGAAGAAAAGAAGAAAAGCTCAAAAGCCAACCAACTACAAATCAGGCTTTTCTAAACCTTGTTCATTTACTTGATTATTTGCTCATTGAGGAGCTGTGTACTTGAAAAATAATATTTCTTTTTTGTGTCTAGTTCAATCTGGGGGATTGAACTAGTGGAGGTAGTCTTACCTCGGTACAAGCTTGGTATAGCTTGTGTTAGGGTTTTTGTGCTGGTGAGCCCGAAAACCGGCTGGGTTCGTTGTGATCCCGGGAAAACAACAAGTTTGAGTTGTGAGCTTGTAAAACAACTCGGCTGTAATCAAGGAAGATTATAGTGTGGACCCAAGTGAATCTTGGGAGTGGACGTAGGTGTTGGATACACCGAACCACTATAAAATCTTTGTGTTTGCCGTGTCTCCTTTATCTCTATCTCTATCTCTATCTTATTGATTGTATTTTGTTTTGCATCTGCATTCACTTTCACTCACACTAAGCAAACAAATATTTCAAAAGGTTTAAATTTTTTAAAGAACCCAATTCACCCCCCCCCCTCTTGGGTTGTCATCTGGGCCAACAATTGGTATCAGAGCTAGTGCTCATTAGATTTTGATCACACGATCAAGAGCTAAAGATCCAAATGGCAGCTCAAGTTGGATCATTTGCTGAAGGTCATTCTACGAATAGACCTCCACTGTTTAATGGTTCAAATTATTCATATTGGAAAGCTAGAATGAGGATATTCATTCAAGCTTCTGACTATGAACTATGGGGTGTTATAATTAATGGACCTAGTACACCCACACATGTTATTGATGGCACTATTGTTCCTAAGCCCGAAAGGGACTGGAATGATAATGATAGGAAGATGGCACAGCTTAACGCTAAAGCCATGAATGTTTTATATTGCTCTTTAGATGCAAATGAATTTAATAGAATCTCCACATGTAATTCCGCAAAGGAGATTTGGGATAGATTAGAGGTTACCCATGAGGGTACCAACCAAGTAAAAGAATCTAAAATTAATATTCTTGTTCATAAATATGAGTTGTTTAGCATGGAACAATCTGAAACCATTGCATGCATGTATACTAGATTTACAGATATTGTAAATGGTTTAAAAAGTCTTGGTAAGACATATACTAACTCAGAACTTGTTCGAAAAATTCTTAGGTCACTACCAAGATCATGGGAAGCCAAAATGACAGCAATCCAAGAAGCAAAGGACCTCAACACTCTGCCCTTAGAGGAGCTTCTAGGATCACTTATGACCCATGAGTTGACAATGAAGCAGCACGTAGAGGAGGACACAAAGAAGAAGAAAGTGATTGCCCTCAAAGCTGCAAAAGAAGAAGAGAGCAGCAGCGATGATGATGATGATGATGATGAGACTGCTCTCTTAGCTAAAAAGTTTAAAAGATTCATGAGGAGAAAGAAACCCTTCCACAAGAAGAAATTTGGAGCAAAGTGGGAAGGAGAAAAGGATAAGAACAAGGACAAGGACAAAGAAAAAGAGAAAGACCCCTTGACTTGCTATGAGTGTAATAAACCGGGGCACTTTAGGAATGAATGTCCTAAATTAAAGAAAGCCTACAAAAAGAAAAAGAAGGCTTATGTGGCGACTTGGAGTGATAGCGAAGAATCTTCTTCCGAAGAAGAAGAACAAAAGGAAGTCGCAAATGTATGTTTTATGGCGGACGACAACGATGAGGTAAGTTCCGATAACCCTTGCGATGAGTTTGCATTTGATGAATTATTTGATGCTTTTAATGAACTTGTCGGCGATTTCAAGGTTTTGAAAAAGAAATACAAGCTTTTGAAAAATGAAAATTCAACTTTCATTAAAGAAAAGGAAGATCTTAATAATGAAGTTAAGAACTTAAATCTGAAAATGAAATTTTGGTAAAAGAAAAAGAATTAATTTCCAATGAAAATGATAAACTAAGGAAAGAGGTTGAAAAATATAAGAACATAGTTGATAAGTTTACCTTAAGCTCAACTAAATTGAACATGTTATTAAATAGTCAAAAAGCAGTTTTTGACAAAGCCGGATTAGGGTATAACACTTTTAGAAAACAAAAATCACTGAAAAATATTTTTGTGCGTGCTGGCCAAAGTAATTTTACATGCTTTAAATGTAATCAAAAAGGACATAAATCTTATGAATGTAAAATTCTAAAACCTAATAAAAACTTAAATATTAAAGGAAAGAAAATATGGGTTCCAAAAGGAACATTTTTATTGCTACTAACCATGAAGGACCCAAGAAAGCTTGGGTACCTAAACATAAGACTTGATCATCTTTGCAGGAGTGTCTTGCGGCCAAAAGATCAAAGCGAAAGTGGTATCTTGATAGTGGCTGCTCAAGGCACATGACGGGTGACAAAGATCAATTCATCACCCTGAAAGCAAAAGAGGAGGAGTTGTTACATTTGGCGACAATGGCAAAGGCCAAATCTTGGGGTTTGGTAACATTCAAATAACTCCCTCCACATATATTGAAAATGTCTTTATGTTGATGGTTTAAACATAATTTAATTAGCATTAGTCAATTATGTGACAAAGGTTTTAAAGTATCATTTGAATCTTCTATATGCACAGTTGCTAATCCCATTGATAATAGCATTGTTTTTATTGGAAATAGAAATGGCAATGTATACTTGATTGACTTAGACAATTTGTCTACTAATAATCATTGCTTAGTTGCTAATAATGCTAATATGAATGAGATTGGTTGGTTGTGGCATCGAAGATTAGGTCACGCAAGCACACACCTGATTTCAAAACTAATTAGAATGGATTTAGTAAAAGGACTACCTAAAATAGATTTTGAAAATAACAAAATATGTGATGCATGTCAGTTTGGAAAACAAACGAGAAGTTCTTTTAAATCTAAAAATGTTGTTTCAACTTCTAGGCCATTAGAGCTACTTCACATGGACCTTTTTGGACCAACTAGA
The DNA here is from genome assembly GCA_900491605.1 of Calamus simplicifolius. NCBI lineage: Eukaryota > Viridiplantae > Streptophyta > Magnoliopsida > Arecales > Arecaceae > Calamus > Calamus simplicifolius. The sequence goes on from UESW01001316.1 coordinate 417,873, forward strand.
ACCACAAGTCTAGGAGGAAAGAAATATGGTCTTGTGATAGTAGATGATTACTCTAGATTCACTTGGGTAATGTTTTTAGCTCACAAAGATGAGACTTTCTCGATATTCCTGAAATTCTTCAAGAAAGTAACAAATGAGAAAAACACTACCATAGTGTCTCTAAGAAGTGATCATGGAACTGAATTTGAAAATCACTTATTTGAAAGTTTTTGCAATGAAAATGGTATTAATCATAATTTTTCTGCACCAAGAACCCCTCAACAAAATGGAGTAGTTGAAAGGAAAAATAGAACTCTAGAAGACATGGCCCGTACCATGCTATGTGAAAGTAAACTCCCGAAATACTTTTGGGCGGAAGCTATTAACACAGCATGTTACATCCTAAATAGAGCATTAATAAGACCTATTTTAAAGAAAACACCTTATGAATTATGGCATGATAGAAAACCCAACATTAAATATTTTCATGCATTTGGTTGTAAATGTTTTATTCATAATAATGGTAAAAATAACTTAGGTAAATTTGATGCAAAATCTGATGAAGGAATATTCTTAGGTTATTCAACAACTAGTAAAGCATATAGAGTGTTCAATAAAGGAAGTTTAATTGTTGAAGAATCTATTCATGTAGTTTTTGATGAATCTTTAGCATCAAGTTCCAAAAGGATTGATGATGAGGAAGATACAAACATTCTGAAAACAATCTTGAAAAACTTAATATTGATGTATCTTCAGATCATGAACAAGAAGCTAAAGATAATGATTCACCTAATGCTGATGTTATACTAATCATAATGATGTAGATCTACCAAGAGATTGGAGATACGCTTATAGTCATCCCAAGGAATTGATTATAGGTGATCCATCTCAAGGAATAAGAACTAGATCATCTATGAGAAATATTAGTAATCACCTTGCATTTGTTTCTCAAATTGAACCTAAAACTATTGAAGAAGCTGAAAAAGATAATAATTGGATGTTAGCTATGCAAGAAGAATTAAACCAATTCACTAGAAATAATGTATGGACATTAGTGGAAAGACCTAAAGATCATTCTGTTATAGGATCAAAATGGGTTTTTAGAAATAAACTAGATGAAAATGGCATAGTAATTAGAAACAAAGCTAGATTAGTTGCAAAAGGATATAATCAAGAAGAAGGTATTGATTTTGATGAAACCTTTGCACCAGTAGCTAGATTAGAAGCCATTAGGCTATTACTTGCATTTGCATGTCACATGAACTTTAATTTATTTCAAATGGATGTCAAAAGTGCATTTTTAAATGGATTAATAAATGAAGAAGTATTTGTTGAACAACCACCAGGATTTGAAGATCATGAATTTTCAAATCACGTTTTTAAATTGCACAAAGCTTTATATGGTTTGAAACAAGCACCTAGAGCTTGGTATGATAGACTAAGTAAATTTTTGATTGAAAATGATTTTACAAGAGGAAATGTTGATAAAACATTATTTTTGAAAAGAAAAGATAAAGATTTACTTGTAGTTCAAATTTATGTTGATGACATTGTATTTGGTGCTACTAACAATCTTCTATGTCAAGAGTTTGCTAAGTTAATGCAGGGAGAATTTGAAATGAGCATGATGGGAGAACTCAATTTCTTCCTTGGACTCCAAATCAAACAAAGCAAAGAGGGAATCTTTATCAACCAAACAAAGTACACAAGAGAAATTCTAAAGAAGTTTGGTATGGAATCAATCAAACCCCTCGGAACACCAATGAGTCCTTCATGCAAGCTGGACAAAGATGAAGAAGGTAAGAAGGTTGATCAAAAATATTATCGAGGTATAATCGGATCCCTACTTTACTTAACTGCAAGTAGACCAGACATAATGTTTGCTGTTTGCTTATGTGCTAGATTTCAGTCTGAACCTAAAGAATCACATTTAATTGCTGTTAAAAGAATTCTTAGATACCTTAAGTGGAACAAAAAATGTAGGTTTATGGTATTCTAGAGACTCAACATTAAATCTGATTGCTTATTCTGATTCTGATTATGCTGGATGTAAGTTAGATAGAAAAAGCACAAGTGGTGCATGCCAATTTTTAGGAAGTAACTTAATCTCATGGTTTAGCAAAAAGCAAAATTCGGTTGCATTATCTACTGCTGAAGCAGAATATGTTGCAGCTGGAAGTTGCTGTGCTCAAATCCTATGGATTAAGAGACAACTTGAAGACTATGGTATCACACTTGATAAGACACCTATAAGATGTGATAATACAAGTGCAATCAATCTAACTAAAAATCCAATTCAACACTCAAGAACAAAGCATATTGAAATTAGATATCACTTTATAAGAGAACATGTTGCCAATAATGAAATTTGTCTTGATTATGTGAATACTGAAGAACAACTGGCAGATATATTTACAAAACCCTTAAGTGAAGAGAGATTTTGTTATCTTAGAGGAGAATTAGGAGTTTGTGATCCTTTGGAATAATTTTCTGAAACTCTTAAGAACAACTATCTAGATTTCATCAATCTCTTGAAAAATCTCGATATTCAATAAGGAAATCTATCTAGATCTTGATTCATTGTTTCCTCAATTGCTAAGGAACATTTATCTAGAGTTTGATGATTAATTTGAATAGTTTCAGATCCTTGAAACTTGTCTTCTAGAAAGCCCGAAGGGCTTCTCAATAGGAAGATGTTTAAAAGAAATGGGGTGGGAAAAGATTTGTTCATTAGATATCCCCACTTATCCTGCCCTAGTGAGAGAATTTTACAATGATTTGAGTAGAGGAGAAGGCGGTTTAGTCAGTATTGTAAGAGGAACTAGAGTTGTAATAACTGCTGAAATCCTTGGAAATCTGTTGGAAATGCCCACAATTGGTATTATGGAATATCAGCATGATGATAGAAGTGGTGCATTGTCAAGAATGTTAGGGAGGGATGTAACCGAGTTTGAGGAAATTCTTGCTAATCAATTAAATCTGGAGCTCAGGTTACTACACAACATATGTGGAAGAATTTTATTCCCCAAAATTGGTAGATTTGAGTACGTCTCGGAGCGAGACATTCTTTTGATGGATTGTATTATAACTGGAAGGCCAGTCAACCTAGCTGGCATGATGATTGGTTATATGGCAGAGGCTGCTACAAAGAAAAGATCTACACTGCCATATGGTATGGTTCTGACATTGATCTTTAGAAGCCAAGGTGTGCTAATTATGGATAATGAACCCCTAAGGAAATTAAGGCACACTGACTATTATAGTATTTCTACTATTCATCGGATGGGCTTCAAGAAGTTAAATGGTATCTGGATGAAAGGAGGACGAGAAGAAAGAGCTGAGAGAGATAGAACTGAAGAGGCCAGAGTAGAAGATATCCCTGGACCATCCACTGCGGGACCATCAGTCCCTGATCCATTTATTGCGGGACCATCTACAGCTGGACCTTCAGAAGCTGGACCGAGCACAGTTCCCTCTCCTCCACATCTGTCTGTTACTGCTTCTGGGAGATTCTCTGATGAGCAGATTGGTCAGTTGAGAGCCTTGCTTGCTGAATATGACAGTCAGAGATCTCATGAGATTAATCAATTAAAAGAAGACTTCAATCAGCTAAAAGAAGAACTTAACTCGAGACTTGACATGATTTCCTTTTCCATAAGCAATTCTGTTGAATCCTTTGGTGCTGAACTTCACAAAATCTTTGAAAGGATGGAAGGCATTGCTGATGGCTCGGGATCTTATGTTCATGCAACTGGTCAACTGAAGAAGGACATTGACCTTGCAGTCTCACAGATTGAAGCTTGTCTTGAAAATTTTAAGAAATCTCAAAAAGATGATGTAATGGAAATCATAGGTCACTTGAAGAAAATTGTATTCAAACATATCTGACTTTGATTTTGATTTTGATACTCTTTTGTATCTTAGGTTCTCCAGGTTTACTTTATCTTGATAGTTTGTATTTAGGAATTTTGAGTATCTAATGTATCTCACTTTGGAATGTACTTGAATCAACTTATGTAATGTTTCTTACTTATGTAATGCAATTACACATTTTCAAATCTGTCTATGATTGACTGCTTGAATCCCTATGTCTTATTGAACCAACAATTTTTCTCTAATAACTTTCTTTATCTAATACTCTCCTTATTGCTGATAACAAAAAAGGGGGAGAGATGGTTGAATATGCAAAAAAAAAAAGACTTGAAATTTTAATGAGAGATGGTTGAATATGCAAAAAGAAAGAAAGAAAGGGAGAAATGATTGTTTATGCAAAAAGAAAGAGACTTGAAATTTTAATCAGTTCAATTAAAATTTGATTTTTATATATAGGGGGAGCTATTCAATGCAGGGGGAGCTTAACAACAAGCTTAATTGCAATTTTCTGTACATTTAGTTTAAATGTTCATAATTGATGGCTTATATAGAACTCATGCATAATTTTAAAAGTTCACTTTGAATATTGGCATCAAATCCTTCATTAAAAATGTTTTAAGCTTTAAAATGACTATAATCTTTAGTTCGAATGAATTTTTTGAATGCATATACTCAAAGTTTTTGTTATCATCAAAAAGGGGGAGATTGTTGACCCAATTGATGATTTTGATGATTAACAAAACTATTTGAGTATAACAATTGAAGGCTCTAATGATTTTGATTAAGTTTTTCAGATTATAAGTCGATTGAATGATCAAAATCAGGAGTTAAATCTTGTTCTGGATCGAATCTAATGTCTAGGTAAGATTGCAGACATTAGAGTCGACTCCGAGAATCACAGAGCCGACTCCAGTATCTGGCACGGAAGTTAGAGTCGACTCCGAGACTGTTAGAGCCGACTCCAACAGAAAAGACAGAACGTTGATTTTTCTGGCCCCGACTTAGAGTCGACTCCGGGTCTGTTAGAGTCGACTCCAGAAAAGTTTCTTGTCGACCCCAGAAAAGTCAGAGACGACTCCAGAATTAACGGATTAAAGTGTTTCGAGTTAGAGCCGACTCCAGAAAAGTTAGAGTCGACTCCAACCCACCTGGAACGAAAAATCAAATTGCCAGATCAGCTCTAACGGTAATATTTCTATTTTACTTTATTTCTAACGGATATATTTTGTTGCAAGGTACACTCCAACGGATAGTTTTCTTCCAAAAATGGTTTGAAAGAAATCTATAAAAAGGGAAGACTATCATTCAAAAAAGAACGAAAAAACAAAGAAGAAAAAAAGAAATAGAGAAATCCCAATTCAAAAATCCGAAAAAGAGAGAGCCTGAATCTCAAGAGAAAAAACCTTCTAGCTCAAATCCACTCCACTCCAAAAAGCTCAAGAGGAATCCAAGGCATTCAAATCAAAGTTTTGGTGGATTTCCCAAATTGGAGAAAGAGGATCAGTTTCTTGCTTTTCAATCCTTCTCAACTGCTTCAACTGTGAAGAATCGGAGCTGAGGCTTGATTCAATCTAGCAAGGAGAAGAAGAAGAAAAAGAAGAAAAGCTCAAAAGCCAACCAACTACAAATCAGGCTTTTCTAAACCTTGTTCATTTACTTGATTATTTGCTCATTGAGGAGCTGTGTACTTGAAAAACAATATTTCTTTTGTTTGTGTCTAGTTCAATCTGGGGGATTGAACTAGTGGAGGTAGTCTTACCTCGGTACAAGCTTGGTATAGCTTGTGTTAGGGTTTTTGTGCTGGTGAGCCCGGAAAACCGGCTGGGTTCGTTGTGATCCCGGGAAAACAACAAGTTTGAGTTGTGAGCTTGTAAAACAACTCGGCTGTAATCAAGGAAGATTATAGTGTGGACCCAAGTGAATCTTGGGAGTGGACGTAGGTGTTGGATACACCGAACCACTATAAAATCTTTGTGTTTGCCGTGTCTCCTTTATCTCTATCTCTATCTCTATCTTATTGATTGTATTTTGTTTTTGCATCTGCATTCACTTTCACTCACACTAAGCAAACAAATATTTCAAAAGGTTTAATTTTTTTAAAGAACCCAATTCACCCCCCCCCTCTTGGGTTGTCATCTGGGCCAACAAGAACTCCAGTGCCGACCTTTGGCTCTGGCCTCCAGCGCTGGCCTTTGGCTCCGGCCTCCAGCGTCAGCCTAGCGATGGCCTCCAGCGTTGACCTTTGGCACCGGCCTTCAGCGTCGGCCTTCCAGCGTTGGCCCCCAGCGCCGCCGCCAACAACGGCTTCGGTCCTAACCTGACGCCTTTTTTGCATGCACAATGACCCGTCTCATGCAACAGATCCCGTGATTGAGGTCTATTGCCGTGTACCTCGCTCACTGAAATCATGGGCAAGTGTTAGCACGTTCAGCAGTTACTGCTACAAGCGGCCCTCATCCAGCAACGGCTTAACCACTTGCCGTTCGGAGAAACTTATCCCAACGAGGAAGATTCGACAGTTCCAATGGAACGAGGTAAATGGGACCCCCAGACAGGTATAAGAGCAGGACCCGAGCTCAATACAAGGGGATCTCTCTCTCTCTCTCTCAAGTTCTACTCATATACAAAATTCTTGTTCTCCAGATCGCTGACTTGAGCGTCGGAGGGTCCCCACCGTAACCACGGTCCGGGACTTTTCTTGCAGGTTTCCGCTGAAGGAGGCGGTCCCTATCATTCCTCTGAAGGCCAACGAAGCATTTCTGTCGCTTGACGCTCCTCAAAAGTGATTTGGCGGCAATAGATTGGCGCGCCAGGTAGGGGGCGGTAGATCAGCGATGCTAGTTTTCAGATCCTCATCTCCCTTTAATCAAAATGGTGGATCATAAAGGTAGTGATGAAAAAAAATCCAAAAAGCTTTCACCACTTATGTTGGGGGGCACCTTTAGCGAGCTAAGCAGAAGCATCAGAAGCAACATGTCAAGACCACACAACAACGAGCAAAGGCTTCCGCTTGCTCTTGGTTCGCTGCTTAGGCCAGCCATCCTTCATCCCGCCGGGAATCTTCCCAGCAAGAGGTCCACCATCCTCAAGCTCACCAACAACTTAAAGCTCAGAGAGCATCACTCGCCGCCCAAGCAGCCTTCTCTCCTATGGACGGCGACACAAAGGGAGGCCCAAGTAAGGGCAGCGGTACCTTCACTTCAACAAATTTGATTCCCCGAGGGGTAGACCACCAGCGGGAGCGCTCAAGTCCGTAGACGGAAAACAGGGGTGCCGCAAGAGCTAAGTACACTGTACTTAAGACAGTATTTCTTTCATTGATACTTAAAAATGTCATGCAGGGGAGACCGACTCTGCATTAGCATTCAAGACCAACCTCGCATTGGCATCTCAAAAGAACAAAGACCGACTCCACGTCGGCAAAAAAGACCGGTTCCGCACCGGCAACTTAAGACCGGCTCCGCATTGGCACAAAAGACCGGTTCGCACCGGCAACTTAAGACCGGCTCCATGTCGCACAAAAAGACCAGTTCTGCACCGGCAACTTAAGACCGGCTCCGCGTCGGCACAAAAAGACCGGCTCCGCACCGGCAACTTAAGACCGGCTCCGCATCGGCACAAAAAGATCGGCTCGCGTCGGCACAAAAGACCGGTTCCGCATCGGCAATTCAAGTCCGGCTCCGCGTCGGCACACTCAAGCCCGGCTCCGCGTCGGCACACTCAAGCTCGGCTCCGCGTCGGCACCTCCAAGCCCGGCTCTGCATCGGCACCTCCATGCCCGGCTCCGCATCGGCATAGTCAAGCCCAGCTCCGCGTCAGCACCTTCAAGCCTGGCTCCGCATCGGCACCGCCAAGCCCGGCTTCGCATCGGCACCTCCAAGCCCGGCTCCGCGTTGGCACACTCAAGCCCGGCTCCGTGTCGGCACCTCCAAGCATGGCTCGCGTCGGCACAGTCAAGCCCGGCTCCGCGTCAGCACCTTCAAGCTTGGCTCCGCATCACACATCCAAGCCCGGCTCCGCGTCGGCACACTCAAGCCGGCTCCGTGTCGGCACCTCCAAGCCTGGCTCCTGCATCGGTACACTCAAGCCCAGCTCCGCATCGGCACCTCCAAGCTTGGCTCCGCGTCGGCACACTCAAGCCTGAGTCTCCCCTCCACACTCAAGCCTGGCTCGCATCGGCACCTCCAAGCCGGCTCCGCGTCGGCACACTCAAGCCCGGCTCTGCGTCGGCACCTCCAAGCCCGGCTCCGCGTCGGCACCTCCAAGCCCGGCTCCGCATCGGCACACTCAAGCCCGAGTCTCCCCTCCACACTCAAGCCCGGCTCCGCATCGGCTCCAAGCCCGGCTCGGCACCTCAAGCCGGCTCCACGTGACACACTCAAGCCCGAGTCTCCCCTCGACACTCAAGCCCAGCTCCGCGTCGGCACCTCCAAGCCCGGCTCCGCGTCGGCACACTCAAGCCCGAGTCTCCCCTCGACTCAAGCCCGGCTCCGCGTCACACCTCTAAGCCTAGCTCCGCATGGCACACTCAAGCCCGAGTCTCCCCTCGATACTCAAGCCCGGCTCCGCGTCGGCACACTCAAGCCCGGCTCCGCGTCGGCACCTCCAAGCCCTGCTCCATGTCGGCACCTCCAAGCCGGCTCCGCGTCGCACACTCAAGCCCGAGTCTCCCCTCGACACTCAAGCCCGGCTTCGCGTGGCAATCCAAGCCCAAGACCTCCTGCGGATTCCATTCCAGCTGCCCTCGGATTTCAGCACTGGTTCCCCCCCCCGCCTTCAATCAACATGGTTCCCTAGGGGGCAGGTCATCAATTCTGCAAAAGGGTTTTCTTTAAAGAAAAAGGCACCTGAGCTTGGTCCAAGCACTCTCAGGTCACCTCCGGGGTGAAAAGGCGCCTGACGACTCTCAACTCTCTGATCACCCTCCGGGATTAAAGGCTCCCGAGCATGGTCGAATCCCAGTGACTCTCGGGTCATCCTCCGGGGTTCAAAAGGCTCTCGACGGCCTCAACTTTGCCTCAGCGGCTTCGTTACAGCCTCAACGGCCTCAACTCTGTATCAGCGGCCAACGGCCAATCAGGTAATACCTGTGTTTAAATTACACACTTACAACATATAACTGGTTACTTTCAACCATCAAGAAGCCCCAAGACAACTCACAGCTGGGAGAAGCCAACTCCCAGCTCATAGTTGACGGGCATCCGCTCCCAAGATCTCAAGCCTGTGATCGACGTCGACATCAAACACGACGCAAAGGCAAGCATCGACAAAAAAGGCTCAACGGCTCCCTCTGCCTCAGGAGCATCATTGCAGCCTCACTGGCTCTCTTGCCTCCGTGGCATGAGGACGGGGACCCACATCCAAACATCATGAAGACCCAAAGTCAGGTGGGATCAGCCACTTGGGAGGTAACACCCCTTTCGCCTTGCTGGGGTGGGCCCGCTTCGTCTCAGGGGTGAGGGGCATCTGATGTGGCTGATCCAACGCCGTTAGAGAACCATGAAGGAAGGAAACTGACGGAGCCCCCTTTGGCCTCCAAAGGGCCCTTCGGCCACGGTAGCATTTATGGCCTCATAAAGCCACGCACACCTAATTGCTCTAAGCTCCAAGGCCGACGGCTCCAAGGCCGACAGCTCCATGGCCAACAGCTCAAGGCCGACAGCTCCATGGCCGACAGCTCCATGGCCGACAGCTGCAAGGCCGACACCTCCATGGCCGACAGCTCCATGGCCAACACCTCCATGGCCGACGCCTCCAAGGCCGACACCCGGCACCTCCCAGCCCTAACACTTTCCTAGCCAGCCCCGGTGTGTCCAAGCTAGCCGGCCCCGACTTTCCTAGCCGGCCCCCGGCGTGTCCAAGCTAGCCAGCCCCGGCACTTTCTTAGCCGGCCCCCGGCGTGTCCAAGCTAGGCGGCCCCGGCACTTTACTAGCCAGCCATCCCCCCCGGCGTGTGCAACCTAGCTGGCCCCGGCGTGTCCAAGCTAGCCGGCCCCGACACTTTCTAGCCGGCCCCCGGAGTGTCCAAGCTAGGCGGCCCCGGCACTTTCCTACCTGGCCCCCCGGCATGTCCAACCTAGCCGGCCCCGCCGAGTCGCCCCGGCAATCCCTGGCCGCCCTCTCGGCCCCGGCATCCGAGCCCGCCGAGTCGGCCCGGCCATCCTGGCCGGCCCTCTCGGCCCCGGCATCTCGAGCCCACCGAGCCGGCCCCGGCCATCCCTGGCCGGCCCTCTCGGCCCCGGTACTTCTGGCCAGGTCCACCTACCCACTGGCCACGTCGTTGATGGGACGAGACCTGCAATCCTGACATATCAAAGAAGGAAGCAAGCTCTGCCATTGCTGCCATCACCTTAAATGCTCTGACAAGTGGTAGAACCCCATGCCTCACAGACATCAGCTCTGATACTTCACCCATCAAGGTCATCATTACAAGGCCTCAACTAGTTAAGCCAGACAAACTCTAAGCACCCATAAAGAGGGTAAGAGGGACCTTGACCAGGTAACACACTCATTACACCCCTAAACGCTTACAGCGAGGGGGTGTAATGATGTGACAGCAAAACCTAGAAATAAACTCCAGTGCCGACCTTTGGCTCCGGCCTCCAGCGCTGGCCTTTGGCTCCGGCCTCCAGCATCGGCCTTCAGCGATGGCCTCCAGCGCTGACCTTTGGCGCCGGCCTCCAGTGTCGGCCTTCAGCATCGGCCTCCAGCGTCGGCCCCCAGCGCCGGCCGCCAACAACGGCTTCGGTCCTAACCTGATGCCTTTTTCGCATGCAATGACCCATCTCATGCAACAGATCCGTGATTCGAGGTCTATTGCCGTGTACCTCGCTCACTGAAATCACGGGCAAGTGTTAGCACGTTCAGCAGTTACCGCTACAAGCGGCCCTCATCCAGCAATGGCTTAACCACTTGCCGTTCGGAGAAACTTATCCCAACGATGAAGATTCGACAGTTCCAATGGAACGAGGTAAACGGGACCCCCAGACAGATATAAGAGCAGGACCCGAGCTCAATGCAAGGGGATCTCTCTCTCTCTCAAGTTCTACTCATATACAAAATTCCTGTTCTCTAGATCGCTGACTTGAGCGTCGGAGGGTCCCCGTCGAAACCACCGGTCCGGGACTTTTCTTGCAGGTTTCGGCTGAAGGAGGTGGTCCCTATCATTCCTCTGAAGGCCAACGAAGCATTTCTGTTGCTTGACGCTCCTTAAAAGTGATTTGGCAAAACACTCTTGATTTAAATAAAGAGGGACAAAGGACAAGACAAAAGTAATTGATCTCCTTGAATCACGTAACTCCAAACCGTTGCTCTGAATCTGTATGATACTTATGGAGCATTGCCCGATCTGTACGGCAACAACAACTCGAACGTTTGATCTTAGCATTTCAAATTATTGACGATCAAACTAGATTACTCTTGTGGTCTCGAATCAAATGCGTCAGGTTCTTAAATTATCCTAAGGTGTCAAAGGAAAAGTCTTGCTGCACCAGATGCAATGCAGCTAAAGGAGCTACATCATGCCCGGTGATTGATGCGTAGCGCATGCACATGCATGCTAAGGACTGCAATGATTTTTTCATCTTTGGCATGCGTGCGCCAATCTACGGGAGCAGTGCACGAGCTACAATGCACCCGATGCATAAAAACTTTTCCAAGGTATCCAATAGCCAAGCAAGCCCGGCTTGGCTCAGCCCACCATAGAACCCAAGCCAAAGTCTAACGTGGCCCATAAGCTAGCTTGGCCCGGCTTGCAACGTACAATATTCACATGGGCCTAGCCAAGTGGAACCCTACGGTCCATCGCCATGATGGCTCCGAAGAGGCTGACTTGAGCAAGCGAAAGCATTTCGTCGAGTATAAAAACCAGCAAGACATTAGGCATAACTCATTGGGCATACACCTCTCATCTCCAGACCTATTTGAGCTTTGATCATTTTATTCCCCTCCCCTCCCAACAACCATAAAATGGTTAATTTAATAATATTTATGTTCATTTCTTAAATGAAATTATCTTTCTAATAATAAAAATATTTAGTTTTCAAAGATATTTTTATCTTTTACAAAAAAAAAATTATTTACATAAAAAATTTATTTACCCTTTGCAACATCCATAAATAACTGATTTTCAAGGTTATTTAGAATACTGCAAAAAATCAACTTTTGCCTAATTTTTTTCACATAAAAAGATAGAAAAAATTATAGGAAAAGCTTTTTCCTACGATTTTTGTTATCGGTAAAAGTTGAAAAAAGTCATAGGAAAAAGTGCATCGAGAAAGCCTTTACGTACAACTTTTATAAAATCGTAGGGAAATAGCAGAACTTTTTTCTATAATTTTTTTCATAGGTAATGTTTATATTTTATAGGAAAAGAGTGATCAAAATTTAAAATCTAATTTAAAATTTAAAAATTTTCCTACGAAAATTAAAAAATCATAGGAAAAAGAGAAAAAGTAATTTTTTAAATTTCTTTTCCATACAAAAAAATAAAACTCGTAGGAAAAGTTGACTAATAATAATTTTTAATGATTTGTTTCCCTACGAGTAACGCCAATATCGTAGGAAAAAAAAAAAAAAATATTTTTTATCTACATCTTTTCCTACAAAGTGCTTAAAATCATAGAAAAAGTAGCAAGATAATTTTTTTTTAAAGTCTTTACCTACGGAAAAAAAAAAAAAAGTTGTACGGAAAAGTGATTAAATTATTATTTTTTAACCATTTTACTTGTGAGAGTAAATTAAATCATAAGGAAAGATGATAAAGAAATATATTTTATCTTTTTTTCCTACAAAATATATCTAAAATCATAGAAAAAAGTTAGTTAAAAATTAAATATTCTTAATCTTTGCCTACAAGAAATGCAAAAATCGTAGGAAAAAGTTTGTTCAAATCTTTCCCTACGAAGTAAGTCTAAAATCATAGAAAAAGGTTTAGAAATCATAGAAAAAAGTCTTTATTCTATTTTAAATTAGTTAATATTTAAAATTATATTTTATTTTAATTTTTTACTATTTTGCATGTTTTATTTAAATAGAATATAATTTATTTATTTCATAATTTTTTAAATATTAAAAACTGTATCAATAAAAATAATATAATTTTTACATACAATATCTATTACATATACAAATTTTTGCATGATGACAGCAAAAGATAAACATCAAAATAACTAATAAATGAAAGTCAATAGTCCATATCTATTACAATATCCATAACTAATTAAAATATACTATTGTGTGACGACGAAGGTGGAGGCAGAGGTAGACATGGAGGAGGCGACGATGAATATGATGAAGGCTACGTAGTGTTGGCTGAAGCCGATGCTGAACTTGATGGTATCATGTGAGAGGAGGAATATGAACATTAAACCCAATAGCAACAAGTGTAGCAATTAATCCTTGGATTATTTGCTCCTGATGCATAACTTGCTCACGCAGAGCATCAACAACTGAAGTCGAATGTGATGCGTCCCCACTAGAGGTAAAGGTAGAACTCCTCTGTCGAAGCCTCTTTGCTTCCTTCATTTTGAAAATCGATCCTTAGCCTTTGCAATAGCTCGAATATGTACCAAAAATGTTATCAACGATGTCACTCTCAGAATATTTTTACTCTCAGAGCCATCTTTCTGGATGGATAACGATGTGCAGCGTTAGAGCATTTCTTCCTACAAAAATTATCAATAACAACTACTAAAATAAAAAATTTCAAAAATTAAATAGTAAACACTCTAAAATCGATGTCAACAACAAGAATAACAACTTCTACAATAAATAAAATAATTCAAAAATTCTAAAATAGGCACAGTTTAAAGTTCATAGAGGAACAATCCAAAAGCAACAGATATCTATCAAATTTGATCAGTTTCAGGCCATTGAAAATAGTCCCCTTTAAGTCTCATTCAAGTTTCTAGAGGTCCCTATTATAGGTGAAAAATTGCACAGACGAAATTTTTAGAAAATAAACCTTGAAATTTATATTAAAAAAATTAATCAAAATGTGGGTTTGATCAATTTCTTTCACATGTTCTAGTCAAATTAACAACAACAACAACAATAACTATAAATAAAATAATTTAAAAATTAAATAGCAAATACTTTAAAATCAACAACAACAACAACAACAGTAGCAACAAGGATGACAACAACAACAACAATAATAATTGCAGCAGCAGCAACAATAATAACAATAACAACAACATCATCACACTACAAGAAAAATGATTTTTCCTACGATTTTCGTGCCTACGATTTTAAAATCATAGGCAAAAAATATCTTTCCCTACGATTTTTTAAAAATCATAGGCAAAGATTCCATAGTAAAAAAATTATAATATTAAAAATAATATTTTTATTTTTTTATTTTGGAAATACTTTCCTACGATTTTAATAAAATCGTAGGGATAGACTACGGACCTTTCCCTACGATTTTAGTGAAAATCGTAGGGATTAAATCAATAAATTTTTGGAGGCAAAATGTCCCGTCAAAATATTTCTAAAAAAGTCTTTCCCTATGAATTTTAAAAAATCGTAGGGAAAGGTCAAGAGTCTTTCCCTATGATTTTCTGAAATTCATAGGGAAAGACTTTTTTTTTTAAAAAGTCTTTCCCTACGATTGTCACACAAATCATAGGTAAAGGTCAAGAAGCTTTTCCTACGATTTTTACAAAAATCGTAGGGAAAGGCCCTAGATCCTTTCATGTAATACTTTTTTCATTCTAACCTTTCCCTATGATTTTCGCAAAATTCGTAGGGAAAGGCTGCAGACTTTTACCTACGATTTTCGTGAAGATCGTAGGGAAAGACAACCAACCTTTCCCTACGAATTTAATAACAATAGTAGGGAAAACTCTTTTCCCAAAAATCCTATCCTTTCCCTACGATTTTCACTAAAATCGTAGGGAAAGGCTCTAGACCTTTACCTACGATATTCATGAAAATCATAGGGAAAGGCTCTAGAGCCTTTCTATAATATATTTTTTCATTCTAAACCTTTCCCTACGATTTTCGCAAAACTCGTAATGCTGCAAAATAAAAAATTTAATGTATGCTCACATTAAATCATGGTGACTTAATGTATGATGCAAAATAAAAAATTTATTGATTTTCGCAAAACTCGTAATGCGATGAGGATCATAAGGAGGTTGTGCATCAGATCCATCTCCACCTGGTGTACACATAATGCTGCAAAATAAAAAATTTAAATTAATAATAATTCAAATTATTACAATAATTTTTAAATATTTATCAAAATTAAACATACAAATAAGTTCTTTATTATGATTCATCCTTAGAAAATATGTCATCACTTGTAGAATCTTCAAATAATGAATAATCTTCCTTGTTTGAACTTTCAGATTGGTCATCATTATATTCTTCTAATATTTCATCAAATTCATCTTCATCATCATTGATAAAGTTATCATCTTCAACAAAAATGGGCTCCTTAAGAAAATCTTTCATATTTTTCATAATTTCAGGTTGAACGTCATGACGATTGAGTGTGCTGTTATCTAATGGTAAAAGTTCAACCCATATATGAAACTATGATGAGTTATTCACTTGCAAGATATGTTCAGTATCAGTTGCATTATCTCACAAGTTTCTATGGTTAACTTTTTGTACAAGTTTTCAATTCGATCCTTTTGTCAAATCTTGAATATAAAAAATTTGTTGTGCTTACAAGGCCAAAATATATGGATCATCTTGATACCATTGTCCTCCAACGAATATACTTGTGAAATTATTGTCCTCCTGTATTCTTTTCTTTGTGGATTAGTATCATACTATTTGCACTTGAATAAAATGACATGATTATTGAACAAATAGGACAACTTAATTACTTCTTAAACTCCGTAAAATTTGCTTCCATCTTGCCCTTCTACATACATACCACTATTTTGTGTCTTACGGCAAATATTACATTCGGTGTTAGAAACTTAACACCGTTCACAAATACCCAGGATAAGATATGCATTTACAAGTGATTGATAGGCTAATGCATACAATTCATCTGTTGCTTCTGATGATTTAATAGATTGTAAATTTTTAATCTGTAAATCATAGTTGAAGAAAACTAAATTAGTAATTTTAGAAAAAGAATAAGTTTAGATTCATAGAAAATGGATAAAATGATTCAAAGAATAATGGCTTACTTTGTCTCTGAACCAAAGAGAAAATTTAATTTCTTGTTTACGATCTAAGTTTATGCCACCCTTAGCCCGCAATAAGTTCATGTGCTCACTAAATATTGAACATAAAATTAGATAATATACTTTAATATGAAAAGAGAAATAAGTTTAGATAAAGTTGGCAAAACTTACTCCAAATACTTCTACATTTGAGGGCCAGAATTGTTAAGCACATACCACTTTACCTTTAAACGAAGTTCTGAATCAAGCATTATGACATTCTTCTTTCCTAATGGTCGACCAACATGTTGAAACACACTTAATTATCATGTTGGTTCATTCTCTCTTGTATCTTGATATTGTTCAGGTCTACAAAATTTACTTTCAATCCCTTTTAAATACATTGAACAGAATGTTAAAGCTTCATTCACAATGTAACCCTCCGTAATTGAACCTTCTGGGCGAGCTCGATTACAAACATACTGCTTGTATACTTTCATCATTCTTTCAAATGGATACATC
This sequence comes from Calamus simplicifolius, assembly GCA_900491605.1. Classification (NCBI taxonomy): domain Eukaryota; kingdom Viridiplantae; phylum Streptophyta; class Magnoliopsida; order Arecales; family Arecaceae; genus Calamus; species Calamus simplicifolius. The sequence continues at coordinate 434,375 of UESW01001316.1, forward strand.
CATCGTGTATGCACTGGACCCCCTAATAATGTGTCTCTTGGTAGATGCAACATCAAATGCACCATAATATCAAAAAAGGTAGGTGGAAATATTCATTCAAGTTTGCATAATAAAAGAACCACTTGATGTTGAAGAGCCTCTAAGTCTTTAACAATCAACTTTCAAGTACAAATTTGTTCAAAGAACTTAGATAACTCAAAGATGGCCTCACAAGTCTCCTTGTTCAAGAATGGTCGAATCGCAGCAAGCATTAATCTTTGAATGATGATATGACAATCATAAAACTTCAATCCATGTATCTTAGCATCAGACTCACTCATATTCTTTGATAAATTTGCTACGAAGTTATCTAAAAATCTCACCAATTTAATAAAATTAATAAATATCTTCCATTCTTCTGATGACAATGTGTAACTTACTTGTGGCTTTTTCCATCGATTCCCATCTTTAAAAATGTGTAATTCTTTTCTGATGTTTAAATCTTTAATATTAAATCTTGCTTTGGTTGTATCCTTAGACTTGCCATCAATGCTCAATAAAGTTCCCAACAAGCTGTCACACAAATTTTTTTTTGATATGCATAACATCTAAATTGTGTCTGCATAACACATTGTGCCAATATGGTAATTCATAAAGAATACTCTTCTTAGTCCAGTTCAACTCGGTAGGAGACCTTGCAACTTTTATGCCCCCAAAATTCTTATGCTTCCTAATATCTTCTCTGGTAACTTTTCTAATTGTCTTAATATAATTTCACAAGTATATTACATTGGAAGTTTTCAATAATTAGGCTTGCCATTAAACTATCTACTCCTCAAAGTAGTTTCAGTTATGGGAAGAAAACGCATATGTCTTGTATATGCAATTTTACTTCTTATTTTCATCGATGGTGTTTCTTCATTACAAGTATAGCATACTTTATATCTTTTTGTGCTCCATCCAAATATATATTGAAATGCAGGATAGTCATGAGATGAAGATATAATAGCAGCACACATATGAAACACTAACTTAGTATATGCATCAGAAGTGTCGACACCAATCTCCCATAACATTTTCAATTCATCTACAAGAGGCCTCATAAAAACATCACAATCCTTGCCAGGAGATTTAGGACTAGGGATTATTAAAGACATTATCATGTTTGTTTCTTTCATACACCTCTAAGATGAAAAATTATAAGGCACCATAACAACTGGCCACATGCTGTATGAGTTGCTCATATTTCCATATGGATTAAATTCATTAGTTGCTAAACCTAACTAAACTTTTCTAGGTTCTCGAGCAAAATCAGGATACTTTTTATCGAAATCCTTTCAAGATTCTTCATCTGCAGGATGCCTAAGTACACCTTTGTTTGTAGGACGTTCACTTTCATGCCATCTCATATCTTTTGTTGTGTGTAATGGACTATAAAGTCATTTTAATCGAGGAGACAACAAAAAATACCGTAAGACTTTATGTTGGACTTTTTTTTCCTTTTGTGTTTCTATCGACCTAACGAGATTCTTTACACAGGATAATTTGCATATTTATAGTTTCTTTTCAAAATATAGCATAATCAAACTTGCATACATCGATGGACTCATAACCTAGGCCAAGATTGCGAAATAAATTTTTTGCTTCATAATACGACCCTATCAACTTTGTCTCATTTGGAAATGCCTCCTTCAAAAGCTTTAAAAGCATATCAAAAGACTTGTTACTCCAATTATTTAAGACTTTCAAGTGAAGAAGCTTCACTAGGAAAGTCAAGGAAGAGAAATTTGACACCCAAGGTACAATTTAGTTTCTATCTCTTGAAACAACTCATCATATCGATCAACATTAGAAGTTCTTAAAACTTGGGAAACATTATCAACGGTCTCACAAGGGTTTCAAATGCACTTGGGCCAATAATATCCGCTAATACATCTAACATTTCATCACGATCATCTTTCTCAGTTACATGCACATCTTCTAGTTGTTGAGGCTCAAGAGACTCTCCATGATAATACCATATTTGATATGATTGTTAGAAACCTTATCAATCAAGTGATTATGAATGACCCTCAAATTATATCAATAATGATTAAGACACTTTTGACATGGGCATCTTACTTTATCGTCTTCATTGACATAAGCCTCTGCCCTTGAAATAAACATCTTAACACCTTCAAGATATTCCTTCGATAAACGATTTTTTATGAAAGTTCAGCTCTTATCAATTGTCATCTTGATAGATCATGTAATTTATATGCATATAAGAAGTGTTCTAAATAAGTTTCACCTTCACTCCAAATAATCTAAAAGGTAAGGCCTGGTGCGGACACCAGGCTGAGAAGAGGCTTCAACAACTTCAGTTGGATTCTTTATGGATGGAAGATTAAATTAAGATTTAGTTATGTATTTATTTTTATTTAAGCAATTTATTTCAATTGATTGTATTTGTTTGATTGAGTCATGTTTAAGTTCTTTATTGCAATTGAGTCAAAAGGAGTCATCCTAAAAAAAAAACCCAATCTAGTTCAGCACAAGAGAATAGGGCATGGTCAGAAATCATCAATATTGAAGCATATCATTGCACCACATCAGCAAAAATGTTGCCCAATGAATAGAAAACTTTGAATCAGTCAAACTCTCCACAACGCCTTCTCTTGAAAAATGCCTCCACAACACCTTCTCTAATCATGGGATGCCCCATTCTCATCCAAGAATAGAAAGACTTTGAATCAGTCAAACTTCCCACAATCACCTCCTCTTGGAAATCGCCTCCACAACCACCTTCTCTAATTGTGGGATGCCACACATTCTCCTCTTCGTACACCCATGTTTTCTTATCACGAGAGGCCCCTTATTCCTCTNCTTTTTATAGCGGCGCAAAATATTTCGCCGCAATAAAACGAAAGAAAAATAAAAAAAATTAAATCCTAAAATATACCTGGATATATTACGACGAATTATAAAAGTCGCAGTAATAAGTTTTTTTATTACGGCAAAAAATTAATTCGCCAAAATAAATAGGTTTTACGATGAATTTAATTTTTATTTTGCGTTATAAATAAACTTATAAGGATGAAAATATTTTACCGTAATAGGTTCGCCACAAATACCATACTTTCTTGTAGTGCCTCCGACGCTCAAATGAGCAACTTGAAAACAGTGATGAACAAAAGACTAAAAGACTTTAGTCAAAAAAACTTGAAGTTTCTATCCCTTCTCTCGTCATAAGCAAAGGTTCTTATACCTGTCCGAAAGTCTCCTTTACCCGCTTTTGAAGGTTGTTAATTCCGAATGTTATTTTCTGGTAGCGGATAGACAGCAAGGTTGACAAGGAAAGCCGCGACCACCTCTGAATTTGTTAGGGATAGCCCTGCCTATCAGCCCCCTGCCAAGCGTAGCACCATAGATGGCAAGTGGGCTGGGTCACGTCAGGCATGCACCGTAACGGACAGTAGCCACGCGCAGTCACAAGCGGTTGGTGAACCACGTGGTGATTGCAGATGGTTGGTGGGCCATATGGCAGTTGCAGGTGGTCCGAGGCCGAGGGGGACCTTGGAGTCCGAGGCTGAGAGGGATTTGGACTTCGAGGCCGAGGGAGACCTGGAAGGCCGAGGCCGAGGGAGACCTTGGAGGCCGATGCCGAGGGGGACCCTGAATTCGAGGCCGGGTTCCATCAGTCGCCCTATCCGTTAGCCCTAACATGGCTTGATCAGCCACATCAGATGCCCCTCGCCCCTGAGATGGTGAGGGTCCACTCCCCGTCTGGAGAAAGGGGCGTAAAACCACCAGGTGGCTGATCCTGGTGCGCTTCCAATCATGGAGGGGCACGTGTCCTCAGGGGCAGAGACTCTTTAATACAGGTGGTATGGGGCATCATAGCGCCATTGCTCCTGTCAACCTTCACCGTCAGATCTAGGGGGATCCTTCTCAAAACGGGGAAGTCCTTTCGGAACCCATAAAGGCAACCACCTTATATGCCATCATTATGCTGACGTTACCGATGTCCCGTGATTGGCTGCAGACCGCACGCTCCATGCGTTGAACGATTGTTGAGGCGACTTTGCTAATAGTTGGTGTGCATGTGGCTGGCCAGATAGGTGGGATGATTCGAAAAAGAGGTATAACAGGGGTGCTCTGGACCTGATACCTCACTCCTGAGACCTTTGTCTTCCTCCTCGAGCCCTAACCTCGCCCGACTCTTCCTTCCTCGGATCTTGCCGCCCTTCTTGCTGTTTTCCTTTCTTCGTCCATGTCAATCCTCCCGACCCTTCCTTGCTTCCCTGTCATGGCTTCTTCTCCTTCCTGGTCATCCTTGCCCCACCCAGATCATTTTTCCTCCTCGCGATTGTGGGCTTTTCCATCCCCCACATCTGCATGGTCTTCTTCTCCTCTCTTTCCTCCGAAGACCTTGTTTCTATATCACAACGGCGGGTCGTTAGCCGGGCCCCATCAGGGGTCATCGATGGCCGCCGGTCCCCTACTTAGGGTTAGAGCCGAATCCCCGAAAGGGGCTGCCTCCACTATGACCGGCCAAGAGCTGGTAAACCTTTTGGCCTGGTACGGGATTCCGAATAGTGTTTGGCTATTCATTCCCACTCCCGACGACAGGGTGACTTCCTTTCGACCTGGAAGAATTGACCTGTACGAGGTATTCTTTAAGGTGGGCCTTCGCCTACCCCTCATCCCTTTGTCACCAACCTCCTCGACCGATACTCCCTAGTGCCTACATAATTGGTTTCAAATTTCATTCGGACCATCAACAACTTCCTGGTGCTATGCCACCTCCAGGTTATAGAGGCTAGGGTTTTCCTCTTTCACTGTTTCTACACCCTCCGCCACCAGTCGGGCTAGTGGTTATTCCAACCCAGGCCCGCCGAGCCCTCAAATTGGGTCTTCCTATGTCTGTCAAAGGGTGGAAGACCCATTTTTCTTCACCAATCTCGAGGGGATGAAGCTGAGTTGGGGGGACCCGGACACGGGGTCGAACAAGGACCAATCAGTGGTCCTGAGGGACATGGAGGCGTTCAGGCAGCTACTGACCGCAGTGGTCCCTCGCTGCAACTAGCTTCTGTCGGAGGAGAACCTCTGGCTCGTGGGCATCCTCCTGAGTGATGGTGAGCAGCCACAGACCTTTCCCAATTCTTCTCTCTCTTTTCTTTTATTTTCTTTTTTTTTATTGGCCCTGACTTGCCCAGACCTGCGCAGACATGAGGCCTCCAACCGAAATGCTTATGAGGGCGGTCGCAAAGAAACGGAGGGCTACCGGCGAGGCAGGGGGGTCGAAGAAGAGGCCTCGACCTTAGTCCCCTGCTTCCCCCTCCGACAATCAGTGGGCGGGCGAGTGGGTGGCCCCACCGGTCCCCCCACCTGCAGTCCCACCGACCGCTCTGCCGGCCATTCCGCCAATCAACCTCACTGCTGACACGCCCCCGAAGGAGCCAAGGGCCGCATGGTTCACTTGAATGCAGAGCGGCCGCTTTTGGTGCAAGCCGATCAAGCCCGTAGTTGCGCCAGCACCGGAGGAAGGCCCTCCAGTGAGCGGGGATGCCGCAATAGTGCGGGGGCGACTATAGGATGCCTCGACTGGTGAGGACTATGGAGGAATGCCGCGTGCCCAGGGCGACATCCGCGCCCTCGCCTCGGCTAGGCCCGCAAGAGGAAGGACAGGCAGACCCACCCTGGGTGTCCTTTACGTACGATGGTTGCACCACGAGAGACTGCTAGCCAAAGTCTACCTACTGAAGCTCCAAGTAGAGTTCGGCCAATTGGATGCCCCGCCATCCTTCGAGATGCCTTCGCGGCGCATTTGTGGGTAAGCGTCCTCTCTGCCCTTCCTCCTCTTTGAATTCCTCTCTGCTCCATTCTGTACTAAGAAGGCTCTCCCTGTGCAGTTGATAAACTCCTTGTCGGCCCTAAGGGAGACCACCCTCTGGAGTAGACGTGCCCACCAAGTGACCTTGGCCACCGTGGCTAGGGCTAAGAAGGTCGAGAGCGCACTGGAGGCGGTCTGAAGGGAGGCCAAGGGCGCATTGGAGGCAGCCCGATGGGAGGCCGAGGCAACCCAGAGGGCACTGGGGGTGGCCTGGAAGGAGGCCGAGGAGGCCAAGAGGACCCTAGGGTTGTTACAGGGTGAGGTCGAGGAGATTATGCGGCAGGGAGTGGCCGACCTTGGGTGTGCTCGCGCCGCTGGGGCGGAGTTGGCCATGAAGGTGGCCGAGCTGGAGGCTAAGCGGCACCAACTGGATGTCGTGATCCAGGAGGCAAGGGAGCTTGAGGGGTGAGCCAAAAATGCCAAGGAGATTGCTGGATGGCCAATGCCAGGGCCACCGACACTACTGCCCGAACGAGTGAGGCCCTCCAGAGAGCATGGGACGCCAGGAAAGGGTTGCGGCAGCGAGGGGAAGCATTAGAGGCCGTGGAGCACTTCGAGGTTCCACTACCTTCGCTAAAGAGGTGGTGGAGGGTTCTGCGGATGCCTATCTCCTTGGCTTCCTAGATGGAAAGGGGAAGGCTGCGAGGGTCTCTAGCATCTCGAGCCTCCTCGACCTCGAGCCCAACGTCGGTGAGGAGTCGAAGGAGCCATCTGGTGGTGGATCGCATCGACCGATGCCTGAGGGCCTCCCCCCGCTCCTTCACCTTTATTTTTTTCATTTTATCTTTGTTACCATTGTATCAAAGTTTGACCCGTGTCGACGTTTTGTACACATTTGCCAAGTAATGAAGTTGATGCTTTTCTTGAAATTTTTATGCCTTAAAAAAATTCTTTGTATACTTAGCTCGAAGTAACATGTTCTTTCCTTAGTCCGCATTTGTAGGATCCCCGATAGGCTGCATTGGTCCGATGGGGTCATAGCGCTCGTCCATTCGACGTAAGTGAGCTCAGGACTTAGTTGTCGCATTGGGGCGGACCCCGGAGGGAGTGCTGGGGCTAGTTCTGGAACTGGCCTTCGTGAAGACTAGAGGTTGGCCTTGGGGTGTCAGTTTCGCAGCAGGCCCATGGCGCTGATTTGGGGTCAGTCTTTGAGTGCCAAGCTAGCCTAAGGATTTCAATGCTGACGAGTCGGGCTTTAGTGCCGAGCTGCCTCGGGCTTTCAGTGCTGACCGAAGTTGGGCTTTAGTGCCGAGCTGGCCTCGGGCTTTAAGTGTCGATCAGAGTTGAGCTTTGGTGCCGAGCTAGCCTCAGGCTTTCAGTGCCGACTAAAGTCAGGCTTTAGTGCTGAGCTGGCCTCGAGCTTTAACTGTCGACCGAAATCGGGCTTTGGTGCCGAGCTAGCCTCGGGCTTTCAGTGCCGATCGGAGTCGAACTTTGGTGTCGAGCTGGCCTCGGGCTTTTAGTGTCGAGCTTTGGTGTCGAGCTGCCTTGGGCTTTCAGTACGACGGAGTCAGGCTTTGGTATCAAGCTAGCCTTGGGCTTTTAGTGCCGACGGAGTCGGACTTTGGTGCCGAGCTCGCCTCGGGCTTTAAGTGCCGATGGAGTTGGGCTTTGGTACCGAACTGGCCTTGGGCTTTAAGTGTTGACCGAAGTCGGGCTTTGGTGCTGAGCTGGCCTGGGCTTTCAGTGCCGACCGGAGTCGGGCTTCGGTGCGAGTCGGCCTCGGGCTTTAAGTGCCGACTAAAGTCAGGCTTTGGTGCCGAGCTGGCCTCGGGCTTTAAGTGCTGACCAGAGTCCGCTTCGGTGTTGAGCTGGCCTTAGGCTTTCAGTGCCGACTGGAGTCGAGTTTTGGTGCCAAGCTAGCCTCGGCTTTAAGTGCTGACCGAAGTCGAGCTTTGGTGCCGAGCCGGCCTCGGGCTTTAGTTGGGCTTCGGTGCTGAGCTGGCCTTGGGCTTTCAATGCCGACAGGAGTCAGGCTTTAGTACCGAGCTGGCCTCAGGTTTTAAGTGCCGACCAGAGTCGGGCTTTGGTGCCGAGCTGGCCTCGGGCTTTCAGTGCCGATCGGAGTCAGCTTTGGTGTCGAGCTGGCCTCGAGCTTTAAGTGCCGATCGGAGTCAGGCTTTGGTGCCGAGCTAGCCTCGGACTTTCAGTGCCGACCAGAGTCGGGCTTTGGTGCTGAGCTAGCCTTGGGCTTTTAGTGCTGATCAGAGTCAAGCTTTGGTGCCGAGCTAACCTCGCGCTTTCCGTACCGACCGAAGTTGGGCTTTGGTATCGAGCTGGCCTCGGGCTTTAAGTGTCGATCGGAGTTGGGCTTTGGTGTCGAGCTGGCCCTCGGGCTTTTAATGCCGACCGGAGTCGGGCTTTGGTGCCGAATTGGCCTCGGGCTTTCAGTGCCGACCGGAGTCAGGCTTTGGCTAGAAAGATGAGATACTCGAACATATCTTTATTAGCTAAGAGAATGAGGTATTCAAACTCATAAAAGAATGAAGTACTTAGATTTATAGTCAAAGATTGGTGTACATTACTGGTAGTACGATGAAGGTTGTCAGAGTTCCAGGTACGGGGGAGTGGCTTCCCATCAAGTCCCTCGATTCGGTACGCTCCATGGTGGAGGGCATCGGTGACCCAATAGGGTCCTTCCTAATTCGGTGACAGCTTGCCTCCTTCGTTGGCTTCAAAACCTGGCTTGCCTGAGAACCAAGTCCCCTGGCAGGAATGCTTGGGGCAGAAATGAGCATTGTAGTACCTGGTGGCTCTCTGGTGATAGGCATCCATCCTAAGTCATGCCCAATCATGTACCTCCTTGAAGAGGTTGAGGTTGGCTTATAGCCAACTCGGGTTATCCTCCTCGTCGTACGACCCCACCGAGGACTCGGGATGCCGATCTCCACGGGGATGACAGCCTCGGACTTGAATACGAGGTTGAAGGGGGTCTTCCCGATGGGAGCTCGGCGTTATGTGATAGGCCCATAGCACGTTGGGGAGCTCCTTCATCCATCTTCCTTTGAAGTCATCCAACTGTATTTTGAGCCCTTGGAGGATGGTGCGGTTTGTCACCTAGCCGCCCCATTTGTTTGTGGATGGCTGACGAAGTAAACCACCGGCGGATGCCCAACTCGGTGCAGAATCCTCTAAAGGGGGCATTGTCAAATTGTCAGCCGTTGTCGGTGATGAGGGTGTGAGGCATCCCAAATGGCAGATGATAGACCTCTAGAAGAAGGACCTCACCTTGCTCTCGATGATCTTTGCTAGCGCCTCGGCCTCCACCCACTTGGTAAAATGGTCGATGGCGATAAGTAGAAACCTTCGCTGATCAAAGGCAGGGGGGAATGGTCCCGGAATGTCCATCCCCCATTGGGCGAAGGGCCATAAGGCTGCCAGAGAGCTTAACTGAGAGGTCGGCTATCACTGGATGCTAGCTTATTGCTGACAGCTATCGCACCTTTGAACCAGCTCAACGACATCCTCCTTCATTGTGAGCCAGTAGTATTCCTGGCGCAGAGCCTTGTATGCCAGTGCTCTACCCCCCAGATGGCTTCTGCAGATGCCTTTGTGGATCTTGTGGAGAACGTAGTCGGCATCCGTAGGGCCAACGCACCTAAGGATTGGATATGAGAATGACCTTCGGTACAGCTGCCTGTTCAATATTAGAAACTTGGGAGCTCACCGTTTAAGCAGCTTGGTCTCCGTAGGGTCCTCGGGGAGGGCGCCGTCGATGAGGTACCGGACGTAAGCGTCCATCTAGGTAGGCTCTTGGTTGACCTGCAGGGCTTCCTCCACGGCCTTGATGCTTGGGACCTCCAGATGCTCCACATACTTCTCTCTAGGGCCCCAACGGCCGAGGTGGCCAAACGAGACAACGTGTCGGCTTTGGCGTTCTCACCCTTGGGGATGTAACTGACACTAAAATAAGCAAAAAAAGAGGCTGTGATTGGACCTTACTCAGATAATGGGATATGATTGGGTCCCGGGCCTCGTACTCTTCAAAGATTTGTCCGGAGATAAGTTGGAAATCGGTGAAGGCTCTGAGATGCTTTACTCTGAGCTCCTTGGCTAGCTTCATTCCCACAAGCAAGCTTCATATTCTGCTTGATTATTGGTGGTGAAAAAAAGAAACCGAAGGGCATACTCCACTGCCTCTCCCTCTGGGCTTGCTAGGATGAGATCGGCTCCACTTCCCTGGGAGTTTGAGGCGCCGTCCATATGGAGGATCCAGTCCTCCCTTCCTGCCTCGGCCGTCACAACTAAGGATGCCGAGTTGGGTTCTTCTAGTTGCTCCCTGGTCCAGGTGCACTTGACAAGAAGTCTCTAGAACTTGGGACTTCATGGCCGGCCTCGGCCGAAATGATAGGTTGAACTCCCCCAACTTAATGGCCCACTTCGCCAACCGGCCAGAGATGTCAGGACGAGACAGGATTGCTTTAAGCAGCTGGTCTGTGAGCACCACGATCGGGTGGGCTTGGAAGTAAGTCCTAAGACGCTGAGCAGATCAGTATGAAGATAATCTTTTTGGTTTTGGAATACCTGGTCTCCACATCATGAAGCACCTTGTTGGTGTAATAAACGGGCCTATGCATTCCGTCTACATCAACGCGAACAAGCACGAAGCTTACACCTCAGGGGAAGCCACGAGGTAGAGGAAGAGTTCCTCTCCCTCCCTCAGCTTAGACAGTAATGACGGAGTAGATAGGAACTCTTTCAACTCCTCGAAGGCTTTCTGGCATTCCCCTATTCATTCGAAGCCGTTGACCTTGCACAGGGCCTTGAAGAAAGGCATGCACCTCTTCGCCGACTTAGATAGGAAGCGACTCAGGACAGCCACCCTTCCAATCAGGCGCTGCATCTCCTTCTAGTTAGTCGGAGGCCTCATGTCAAGGATGGCATGGATCCTGTCGGGGTTTGCCTCGATCCCTCGCTGGGTCACCAAGAACCCCAGGAACTTGCCCTCCGTGACCCAAAAATACACTTGCAAGGGTTCAGCCTCAGCTGGATTCGACGGAGGTTTCTGAAGGTCTCCGCCAGGTCAGCAACATGATCGCCGGTGCAGATACTTTTTGTCAGCATGTCATCCACGTACACCTTCATATTGCGCCCGATCTGGTCCTCGAAGACCTTGTTCAGTTGGTGGCAGTCTTCTGTGTCGTGGCTATGGTCCCGGTGGAAGCGGCAGTATAGGTTCTTATTGTGCGAGGCTCCTGGCTTCAAGGGAGGAGGGCGATGGAGATACGACTCACCCTCGATTTCCATCAGGATGGGGGATATCGGGGTGAGTAGGAGGGTAAAGGGACCCTCTCTAGGGGCGAGAGTTCGTGGCCGGTTGTCCGACTGGCAAGGAGGCTTAGGCCTCCTGGGTCGAGCCTCAATGGGCTCGGGACGGGCCTGCTTCTTGCTGAGCCTTCCATCAGCCTCCCTCCAAGAGAATCTGCCTTTCGGTGTGGATGTACTTTTGCACATGGCTCAGCAACTCGGCATAGAAACTGGGGGGCTTCTTGTCGAGGGAGTAGGCGAAGCGGAAAAGGCGGAGTCCTCACTTCAAGGCCAAGGTGGCCACAAAGTCTTTGAGGTTGTAGACTTCGAGCACAGCCTCCTTGAACCGGGCCACGAAGTCCCTTAGGGACTCGCGACTCCTCTGCTGGATAGCGAATAAGTTGTCGGCCACATGGGGATCTTTCGGTATACATCAAAGTATGCTAGGAAAGCTCTCTCCAGCTACCGGAAGGAGTTGATGCTGTGCAGCGGTAGGCGGGAGTACCAGGCGCGTGCTGCCTTCCGAAGGGTGGCGGGGAAGGCGATGCAGAGGAGGGAGTCGGTCGCCCCTGGACCTGCATAGGACCTTGTAGCTCTCTAGATGGTCCAAAGGGTCGGTGGTGCCTTTGTAGGGGTCTAGCTGAGGGAGTCGGAACTAGTTTGAAATCAGCTCCTCCATGATACGGTGAGACAGCGGAGGGCAACTGTCGTAGTCGCCTCCGGCAGGTTTGTGATTCTACGGCTGAGCTCCTCCAGCCACTGGTTGTACTCATTTAAACGTCGCTCGGTCCGGTGAGTGATCCGACCGTCGAAGGACCCCTCCGCGAAGATCCCGAAGATGGGGAAGGGTGGCGCCAATGATGATGCCCTCGCTCGATCTCCTTCCCATGCCGCTGCTTAGGGGAAGCGCTAGCATGGCGGAGGAAAACCAGGCCTTTTGGAAGCCTCCCGGCGGTGATGCCTAAGGGAGACGCGACGGCGGCGAGTCTCCCACTGAGGGGATCTCCCGCTGGTGGATTGTTGACTGGGCTGAACCATCCCGCGCCCAGCGAGGGTGGCTCTGGGTGCTGCTACGCGGACACTAGTTGTTGTTGCAGCTCCTGGACTGCCGCCACAAGTGATTAGACTTGAATGGTAAGGGCGGCGATTCGATCGTCCTGAGGTGGTGGTGGTGGCTGTGCAGGAACATTGGCCTGAGGAGCTGGGAGACTGGTCTCTGGCTGCTAAGCTCCCTGGCGATGACCCCCAGCTGGCTGGTGGAAATCTCCTAGGCGCGCGTCACCACCATCTTCTTGTTTGCTCAGGGACTGGAAGTTTGTAGCTAGCTGGTTCGAAGCTTTCTATCTCTCTTCCCCCTTCTTGGCGCGCCAATCTGTTGCCGCCAAGTCACGTTCCTCGAACATCGGGTAATGAAGAGGACAGGGAGGACGGCTCGGGAATCTCCTAATGCCTCCTCCTCGACGGGATTCCTGCAAGAAAGTCCTCGGGGACCGGTTGCACATGTAGGGACCCTCGATGTTCAAGTGAGCAACTTGGAATCAGTGTGATGAACAAAGAACTAAAAGACTTTAGCCAGAAAAACTTGGAGTTCGATCCCTTCTCTCGTTATGAGCAAAGGTTCTTATACCTGTCCGGAAGTTCCTTTTACTCACTTTTGAAAGGTTATTGATTTGAGACGTTATTGTCTAGTAGCGGACAGGCAAGGTTGATAGGGACAGGCCACAACCACCCCTGAGTTTGTCGGGGATGGCCCTGCTTGTGAGCCTCCTGCCAAGCGCAGCACCATAGGTGATAGGTGGGCTGGGTCACGTCAGGTGTGCACCATAACAGGCAGTAGCCACATGAGTCGCAGGCGATTGATGGACCACGTGGCGGTTACAGATGGTTGGTAGGCTACGTGGCGGTTGCAGATGGTCCGAGGCCAAGGGGAATCTGAAAAGTCTGAGACCGAGAGGAACCTTGGAGTCCGAGGCCGAGGGGAACTGAAAGGCCGAGGCTGAAATTGAGACTCAGTCCTACATCAGCCGTCCTAACTAAATGATTAAAAAGAAAAGAGAACGCCCCAGCACCTTCTCTCCTAACGTGTTGCCGCCCAATTAATTAGATAACCTGCTATTACGATTAGTAGAATTTTAATGATTTTAAAATCTGTTCATAATTATTATCATATAATTTTAAAGGTTAAATAACATACATTTATACTCAATAATATAATAATAGATTAAAATTTAGTTATGTGTGTAATAATATTTTTTATATTTATACGGTTATCAGAAATTTGGTATTGATTATTTTTTATTGAACAAAAAAGAATCAAACATAAATTGAGATAAAAAAAAGAAAAATTATAACTCGTTATAAAATAAAAGTCATATGTATTTTATAATTATGTTTTCATAAATATCTACTATTCTTTCTTTTACATAAATTAGGAAAAAATTCACTCCCTATTAAAAATAATTGGCTTCTTTTCCAATCTGAAAAAAGGAAAATTATGATACTCTACTAAAAAAATAATCAACTTCCTTTTCAATAAAAAATAAAAATAGCGAACATTAACTGAGATAAAAAAGCAGTTTCTAGCTTAAAAAAAAATCCCCCATGGGAAAAGAACCAATTAAAAAATAGTTTGGTTTACAACAATTAATAGTTTCCAACTGAAAAAAAAATGTTCTATATAAAAAAAAGAAAGAATCAACTAAAAAAATTGTTTGATGATAAAAAAAGTTTCTAACTAAAAAAAATTGTTTCTCGTGAGAATAAAAAGAACCAGCTAAAAACAATTTATAGTTTATGTAAAATTGATTCCCCACTAAAAGAAAAATAATCAACTTCTCTTTTGATTGAAAATGAATATTGAGATTCTGACTGGAAAAAAAATGTTCTCTATGGAAGAAAAAAGAAATTGACTAAAAATTATAGTTTCTAATTGAAAATTTGTTCTCTACAGGAGAAAAAAAAGGAACCAGCTAAAAAAAAGCTTGCTCAAAAAATTAATAGTTTAATGCAAAGAAAAAGTTTTGACTAGAAAAAAAGTATTTTTTATAAAAAATAAAAAAAATAACAAGCTAAAAAAATTAATAGTTTGATGTAAAAAAAAATTTAACTGAAAAATGATGTTCTCCGTGTGAAAAGAGAAAAAGCAACTAGTTAAAAAATTTATTAGTTTAATAGACTAAAAAAATGAAGTGGCTAAAAAAAATAGTTTGATCAGCTAATAAATATTAATAGTTTAAGAAAGAAAAAACTTTGCATTTAGAAATCAATAGTTTGGTTTCAAAAAAAAAAAAAAAGTTTCTGACCAAAAAAATATTACTCGTAGGGAAAAAGAGAAAGGACCAACTAAAATAAATTAATGATTTAATTTAAAATTGATTGGAAAAGAAATATTCTCCATAGTAAAAGAGAAAAAAAGTCTAAAAAAATAATAGTTTGATGTAAAATAAAACTTCTAACTAGAAAATAAATATTCCTCATGGAAAAATAGAAAAATACTAGCTCAAAAATTTAATAGATTGATATAAGCAACTAGAAAAAAGAAAAATGGACTAGCTAAAACTAATAATAATTTGATTTAAAAAATAATTTTGTGCTAACTAATATTTGTCTTTAGAAAGAAAAAAAATGACCAGCTAAAAAATTTAAGTTTTTATTTTGATTGGAAAAAATAATATTTGATTGGAAAAAAATTAGTAATTTGAAAAGAAAAAAAATGCATAACTAGAAATTAATTGTTCAACATAGAAAAAGTTATTAGTTTTTAACTGAAAAACTATTCTCCATAGGAAAAAAGAAGAAACCTCAGAAAATAAATTAATAGTTGGATTAAAAAAATTCCTTCAATTGAAGAAAAAAATGTTCTTCATGGAAAAAAAAGAAAAAGAATCGACCAAAAATAATTAATTATGAGAGCTCAAAAAAGTTTTAATTACTATAAAAATATGATGCATGAGATAAGAAAAGGGATCAACTAAAAAAATTAATAGCTTGATTTTAAAAAAAATAACTAAAAAAATCCACATAGAAAAGGAGAAACAAAACTTGCTAAAGGAATTAGTAGCTTGATGATCTAAAAAAAAGAAACCAGCTTAAAAAATTAATAATTTGATGACTAAAAAAGATTACTAGAAAAGGAAAAAAATAAAAAAGGACTAGCTAAAAAATTAATAGTTTGTAGTAAAAAAAAAAGTTTCTAACTAGAAAAAGAAATTCTCCATAAGAAAAAAGAAAAAGAATTAGCTTGGCTAAAGAAAAATTAACAACTTGATGTAAAAAAGAGTTTCTAATTGAAAAAAAACTGTTCTATGAAAACAGAAAAAGAACTGACTAAAAAGCTAATAGTTTGATTAAAAAATAATTTTTTATTAAAAAACTATATAAAAATAAAAAAGAAAATTATAATAAAAATGATTAATAGTTTGATTGGCTAAAAGAAATAAATCAGCTAAAGATTAATAGTTAGATTGGCTTAACAGAAGTAAACCAGTTCAAAAAAATAGTAACTTTATTGGCTAAAGATTAATGAAAACTCTTTGTACACTGGCGGGTGCAGCATTGTGATTCAACGCATGAGTGTGCCTTATGATGCAGGCTTATGATCTCATGCATCAATGATGTAGGACCTATATCTTGTGATGTAGGTCTATGTACGAGTTTATGCTTTAGTGATGTAGGACTCATGAGTGTGCCTTGTGATAAATATGTCCTATAGTGCAGACTCATATACAAATAAATCAGCGTATTCGGATGGGAAGGGAACTCAATATCACTACTGCAGCCAAACGGACAGCAGGGATTTTAAAATTGTTATATCATGTCACGTTTAATACCTCGATCACATGATAAGGAGGAGCCTCCTCGTTTGCATTGAAACTCCGGGAATTTCTATTTGCACCGCCCCATGTGCTCAGGGCAAACCCCACCCCCCCCCCCGGGGCCGCCCCTTCTTTAAAAAAAAAAAAAACTCAATTTTACCCTTATAATAATTTCTATTTGCACCGTCCCATGTGCTTAGGGCAAACCCCTCCCGCCCTCTAAAAAAAAAAAAAACAATTTTACCCTTATAATAAATAACCAAAATGCTCCTGTTGTTTACTCTCAGCACCCCTCAATAAAAACATGTTTCCCCCTTCCACCGCACACCCACTCGGCCTCCCCCTCTTCCCTCCCCCCTCTTCAAACGAATGAAAAAAATTAATTGTTCAATCAATCCATTGATTCGTTGTTTGAAGATATTTCAACCCTCAAGTGAGCAATGGACAAGCAAGTAGCGATTTGGAAAGGATCTACGAACGAAAGGTTCATTTTTTTTACTTGAATCAATTTTTTTTTTCAAGGTCCGCATCTTGTTCGACCACACAGAATCGAACAGAGACCTTCTGTTCGGCCATGGTTGGCTGAACAACGAGCTTCTGTTCAGCCAGGTGTGGCCGAACAAAAGCCTTCTGTTCTGCCTTGTGTTGGCCGAACAGAAGGCTTGTGTTCAGCCCAGATGGGCCGAACAGGAGCCCTCTGTCCAGCCCATTTCGGTCGAACAGAAGGCTTTTGTTTGGCCACACAGGACCAAACATGTGGGTGGGATTTAGGGTTTAGTCATATGGTTTAAATTGATAATTTTTTGACCGTGTAGAGCGATGCTTCAACCGAAAGCAGCATGATTGGCTCTGAATGTATGATGGATTACACAAATGAATTTACAGCTTACGAGGTATGATAATTTTGATTGTAATTATTTTATTTGTACCCCTGGCGATGTGTAAAATTTATTTACTGACATAAATTAATTTATTATGTAGATATTCAAGAGCAGAGAAGACTTGTGTAATTAGTATCGGAAAGCTGGTAGGAGGAATGGATTTTTTGTTGTTATTAAAACTTCTGATTCTGGTTCTGATAGCAAGAAACCAAGAATTGTACTTGCTTGCGAGAGAAGTGGTTCCTGCATAAGTAAAAGCATAAAGGAAAAGGGATCAAAGACCAAGGCCAGTGGCACTAAGAAGTGTGGATATCCTTTTGCATTAAGAGGGAAGAAATTGGACATTGCAGATGATTGAATGTTAATGGTCATTTGTGGATTGCACAATCATCCGACTGCGAAGCATCTCGAGGGGTACTCATATGCTGGACGATTATCGAAGCAAGAGACTTTGTTGTTAGTGGATATGTCGAAGACTTTGGTTCAGCCCAAGGCCATATTATCCACATTGAAGCAAAGGGATGCCCTTAATGTTACGTGCATGAAGACGATCTACAATGCACGGCAGAGGTGTAAGGTTATAGAGAAAGATGGGAGATCTCAGATGCAACATCTACTAGGTAAATTATCCGAGTATAAGTACATTTAGTGGCATAGGAATTGTATTGAGTCTGATGTTGTGCGCGACTTGTTTTGGGCTCACCCTGGCAGCATAGATTTGTTACGTGCATTTCCTCGTATTTTGATAATGGATTGCACTTACAAGATGATAGATATCGTCTTCCTCTCTTAGAGATTATGGGGGTGACATCAACTAACCTCACATTTTCTATTGCTTTTACATACATGGACTCTGAGCGAGAAGATAACTATACATGGGCATTAGAGAGATTGCGTAGCATCATGGATGATGATGTTCTGCTTGAGGTGATAGTCACATATCGAGACTTGGCTCTATTGAATGCAATTCAGAAGGTATTTCCTACGGCAACACATTTGTTATGCAGATGGCATATTAATAGGAATGTTTTGGTCCAGTGCAAAAATTATTTGAAACGAAGGAGAAATGAGATAAGTTTATAATGAGTTGGAATATACTAGTGTTATCAACCACAGAAGACGAGTATAACGATCGTTGGAGTGCACTCCACAAAGAGTTTAGTACCTATCTAGATCTTTATGGTATGTGTAGATACTTGGCTGAGCAAGTTCAAGGAAAGATTTGTCGCAGCATAGATGGACACACGTAGGCACTACGAAATTGTGACAACCAATAGGTATCATAAGAAATTGATTAAGTTTATAAATTTATAATTTAATTGTGTATTTGTTATCTAACTTTTATTTAATTATAATTACTTTACTAGGGCTGAAAGTGCACATGCAATGCTTGAAAGACAGCTTGGATCAAGCCAAGGAACTTTCGAGTCATCTTGGATAAAAATTCATAGTTTGATTTGAGTTGCAACACAGTGACATCAAACCTCATTTGAAAAGAGTTTGACAGTCGTGCAACACAACTTCAAGCCTGCTGAATTCAAAGAACTGCGAGGTTTTATATCTATAACTGCATTAAATCATATCCTTGCCCAAGCAAAATGAACCAATTCAGTTGGGATTGATGAATCAGTTTGTGGATGTGCTATTCGACACACATGGATTACCATACGCTCATGAGATTGTGCGGTACAGAATGGAAGGTCGGCCTATTCCCCTCGACTACATAGATCCTCATTGAAGAAAACTTGATATGGTGCTTGCTTCAAATTTGCAAATTATGATGCTGAGCTGTGAACCAGAGTTGGATATAATTGCTAAGAAATTCAAGCAGTTAGATGGGGCTTCTAAATTGCAGATGTTAAGGAAATTGAGAGAGATTGCAAGCCCAGATAGTACTTCTCTTGAAGAACATGAAAAAAGGATGACTGCTTCACATGGCCGCACTTCATTGAAGGTTGATACGTCTACTCACCGTGATCCTTCTGCCTTTGAGTTGGTTCTCTCTGGACAAGATAGTTACTCACCTAGTACGGGCACCCCACTGATGCAAGTGCAAAAGAGGTAGCCGAGAAAAAAGGTAAGAAGCATGGAGTATCGTGCCCATGTTGTTTATTATTAGCTGTTTATTATTAGCATGCGATAGTTTATAATATCATTCGATATGGTTTGCAGGTTTTTCGTCCTTGAACCCATTCTTATAAGCCAACAATCTACATTGATCAAATTCCATATGGGTTAAGGCCATTCATCCAGCATATCAAGGACGTAAAAGCTGATCGCAACTGCGGATTCAGAGCAATAGCTGACTTGCTTGGATTTGGAGAGGAGGATTGGCTCCGTGTTAGGAAAGATTTATTACTCGAGTTGCAAAGTCATTCAGAGCACTATCATGCAATATTTGTTGTCGAAGGGAGGTTTGACGAGATTACTCAAGCATTATCATATTTTGAGAATTATCCACCATCTGACCGATGGATGACATTGTCGGATATGGGCACCTTATAGTGTCTTGCTATAACGTTGTCTTATACCATCTTTCCTTGCAATAATGTCTTACATTCCTATCTCTTCGATCGGTGCCTCTTCCTCTTCTATCCCGCAAAGACATTGCAGTAGCATTCGTAAATGGCAATCATTTTGTGGAGGTATTAATTAAATGTTTCTTACTCCTTAAATGACTCATAGATCATTTTGTTTGCAAATTTATTTATTTTGTAGGGGTTTCTATTGCCAGGTCATCCCATTCCCCCAATAGCAACCAATTAGCAAAGATATCATTTACCTTGTGCTTCCGGATGGGCAACTTCATATGAATCTAGGATTCAACAGTTCAAACAAACGATCTCGTCACATGTAACTATTAGTGAGATTGTTGAGTTGTAGAGTGCAATTTTTATCAATATAGAAAGTTGTATATAATGTTTGAAATTTCTATATAAAGTTTATTATTTTTATTAGTTGGACTAAGCAATGTGTACAATTGTCAAAGAAATCTTCCCATAAAGTATTTCAGGATGCGTGCGGTCGGCCCGTGCCGGTGAGTGCCGGGGTGTGCTGGGGCATGCTGGACCGTGACACATATTAATAGCATGTGATTGTTTACTAATTTATAATTAGCGAGACTGTTGAGTTGTATATTGAATATAGACTCTGGCACAAAAAAGGAAACTCAAACTTTCATTCAAAATTCAATGTATTTTACAAAAGATGTGCTAAAAGCTAAAAAAATATATAAGGTACATCATCAATCCCCATGTCGTCGTCGTCAACGCCTGTACTATTGTAGTGATGCATGACTAGGTTTAGGTACATCAGGCTCACATGATGAAATATGTTGACCTTGCAACACCTGTGACATCTGAGAAATAACATCGTACAGGTCAATCCCCTGTGACGCAACCTCTTCCCAACCCATATGTAGAATGCTGGTGCTAATACTAAAGGCATCTGCAATACGTCGCCCTTGCACGTCAGCATCAACATCATCGGGACGCGATCGGGAATAGATACTAGATTGGCTCTCTGGGGGGTGAACTACCAGGTGCGTGATATGAAAATAGCAATCCATATATCCTGTTACGCAATCTGATGGTCGGGTCACCGGATGGCTCCTGCTCACTCGGCTCAGTAGGTGATCCTCCCACGTCTAATCATAGAAGACGTACCGGATGCGGTACGATGCTACTGTCGGTCCTCTGCTGGCTCGCTCAGGGGCTAGTGGCACGCGGGGATCGTCTGTATCTTGCTGAACTGTCGTAGAACCCTTTCAAGATGATAGGGTTCTACGACATCCAGGCACTTCAAGCATCCACTAAAAATGCAATATCTAGGAATGGACAATCCTTCAGAATATGACGATGGGGATCCCAAACTACGTGCAACAGATAAATCCTACTCAGTTTGATAATATATGGAAAATCATAAAAATATACAAGTGCATGGTCTAAGGCACATGCCTCATCAGCCCTCAAAACGTCTAAGGACTCGCGTAGAATCACTAAATGGTCCATCGTGATATGTGGTGGACTGCCAGGAATCCATCGGTGCACGCGGGGCCTAGCATCAGTATAATCCAGGGCTGGATGAGGAGTGAGAAATGAAAAATGATCATAAATCCATGCCTGGAGCAGCGTCATATATCCACTAATCTGCCGAACGGATGCCATAGACGCAATCCCCAACTGCCGATATAAATGAGCCAAGGCACCGGCACCCCAGGCATATGTGCTCACCCTATCCAGATCCCGAAGTAGAGAAAGATAAGCTATAGGCACCCTCATCCCGCTCTTATCAACAAAGAGTGTGCACCCTAACAAAAATAGAAAATACCCTCGCGCTACACACTCTATCCTATGGTGGCTATCTCTATCAGATACAGCATGAAAATGACTCTTCAACCACTCTAACCTCACAGACTGACAGCATACTGATAGTACCTCTTAACGCGCGTCTACCTGTGACACACCCAATAGCTCCACTAGTAGGTCCTCAGCATCCCGATCACTCATCCTATCACATGACAGTGACACTAAGGCACCTATGACACTAATCCCTAATATGACAGCAACGTCATCCAACGTGATCATCATCTCGCCAAAGGGAAGATGGAAGGTGTTCGTCTCGGGCTGTCATCTCTCTACGAAGCCCGAGACAAGAATCTTATCGGAGAACCGATAAGAGCAGTGCACCAGTTCAACCAAGCCCGACTGCTGAACTAATGCTCTAAACATCCTATTCGATTGCCCCGATTCCCACCACTGCCATTCACCTACCTTGGTAGCATGGTTCATGCACTTCAATGGGGCCCATTCCTATAAAACATAAATGGATAACATGAATAAATTATATACACTACAATAACAAACAAACAATACATGTTGCCTCCAGATGGAGACTGCTATATATGTCCTGAAACTACTAAGGACAGATTCATCCTCTGAACCGTTTGGACAAGGCCCATCCGCTTCATCATCAACATCCATAGATGGGATGTCCTCGTCTACTGTCTCAGCTGGGGGTGATGGTGCAACAGGAACCTTTGGTGCAACAGGAACCCCTTGCTCAGTATGCCTGCCACGACGTCTCCTGGCAGACGCTGTGGGTCTAACTCATGAGAGACCAGCATCCATATCTGATACATGGCATTAATCAGCATTAACACACAAGATAAAAATATGAATAAATTAAAAAATATTCAAATTTATTCTTGAAATACTTAACTATACCAATTTATAATCAATTTAAATATTTTACTAAATATATTTTTTTAAACTACTTATATAAAAGTACTTATATAAAAAATTAAAATTTATTAAAAAAATTTTAAATCGTCTGTTCGGCCTAATGGGCCGAAGAGAGTTGTCTAATAGGCCGAACATGTATTCTCTGTTCGGCCCATCAGGGTCGAACGGATACTCGACATGGCTTGCCGGAGGGGGGCGGAGGGGACGATGAAAAGCGGAGGGAGGGATGGAGGAGGGCGGAGACAAGGCTACGAAGGCAGGGAGGAGGCCATAGGGGAGGGAGGGGCGGCGGAGCCGAAGAAGGGGAGGGAACCGGAGGCGGTGGGTTTAGGAATAGAAAACCTACCGCCGCTGGTTGCTGCCGGCGCCGAAGAAAGAGCTGTCGATGCTGGGGAGGAAGCTGTCGAGGATGCCGCTCGGTGCTGAGGAAGACGATCTCCTGGGCGATGCTTGCCGAGGACACCGCTCGGTGCCGGGGAAGGAGCAGGGAGATGGGGAAGACGAGACGATCAGGCGGTGGAGGGGTGTGCGAGTGTTTGGGAGGAGGGAGGGAGGTGCAGCAAGGGGTAATTTAGGAATTTTAAATTTTAACGGGTGCAGAGAGTATTTTGGGGAAAAAAATTTAGGGAGGGGGGGGTTGCCCAAATAGAAATTCCCGGAAACTTCCTTGGCCGTTTCGTAGGTCTGCCACGTGATATCTGTGAACGCCAGTACTCAAGCGCGCTCAATAAAACTCCTTTCTTCTACCAGACAATTGAGGTGAAGGAGAGCGAGAAGGTAGCTGATCTCAAGAGATGGCATCCCCTGCAAACTCTGTTGGTGAGCCGAGCCACGCCGCCGGCTCGCCGCCTTCATCACTGCCGCTCAAGGACCGGGTGGCCATCATAACGGGCGGCTCCGGCGGCATCGGCAGTGCGATCACCACCCACCTAGCCTCCCTCGGTGCCAAGGTGGTCATCGCCTATATCGGCGACCCTGCGCCGGCCAACCGCCTTGCCTCCGCCCTCAACGGCTCCTCCACCGCTGAGTCCGGCCCATGGGCCATCGCGGTGGAAGCAGACGTCTCAAAAGAGGACCAAGTGAAGCATCTCTTCGACGCTGCGCAGTCCCAATTCGGTCCACGAATCCACATCCTCGTGGCGGCCGCCGGCGTCCAGGACCCCACGTACCCACCGATCGCCGAGACGACGTTAGACCAGTGGGAGTGGGTGAACAACATCAACTTCAAGGGTACGTTCCTCTGCTGCCGGGAGGCTGCGAACCGGCTGGTTCGAGGCGGTGGAGGAAGAATTATAACGATGTCGTCGTCGACCGTGGGCTCGCTGAGAACCGGGTATGGCACGTACTCGTCGACCAAGGCTGCGATTGAGGTGATGACGAAGATCGTCGCAAAGGAACTGAGGGGAACCGGGATCACCGCCAATGGGGTGGCGCCGGGGCCGATCGCGACGCCCCTGTTCTATAAGGGGAAATCAGAGGGGAAGATAAGGGCCGTGGCGGCGGAGAGCCCAATGGGACGGCTGGGGAAGCCGGAGGATGTGGCCCCGATGGTGGGGTTCTTGGCCACCGATGCCGGAGAGTGGGTGAACGGCCAGATCATCCGGTTGAACGGTGGATACGTTGATTGCAGTCTCTCGTATCGTAGCTTTTGGAGGTGAGAGGCTAAATATTAATTAAAATAATAAAACTAAATGCAGAAAAAGTAGTAATGTGCTTGATCCAAATTGTTTTCCGGATATAATGATTCACCTTGATCCAAATCTTTTATTATAAGCACAATTATGTGAAATGCAATTTTGCTCCTTCAGACATCCAAAAGCTCAAAAATGAGGAAATATTAAAATTCTAGAATCTCATGTAATATCAGAAATGCAGAGAAAGTGTTGTTATTAGTTGTTGTTATTATTGTTATATTTATGGTGTGTATTATATTGTAATGGTATGGTTTTATGACTTTGATAGAATATTAGAAGATGTAATGGATGGATTGAGAAAAAGCAAGCAGACTAATTAAATATGCGATAAAGTAACAATAGTGATTAGGCTTACCATTATGATTAATTGTATATTTACCGGTGACTAAGATTCGCTAGTGACTAGATCGGTGGTAATTAATGACCACATGTTCACTACTATGGAACCAGTATGAGCCTAGAGTAATTGTTAGACTAGGTTTTTAACATTTGATGTAAATTGATTGATGATACATGACACTAGTTCTAGTTGATTGGTTAGGGGTTCAACTTGGCTTAAACATGTAACATTGTTGACCAAACCCATTGAGGTGGCTATATATTGGCTAGTGCCTGAGGCTCACTAGAGACTGGTTCAGTGATGGTGGTTGTATGCTCACTGATATATAATTAATTATGACCACATGATGTGATCCGACTAGGTTTGTAACACATGGTATTAGTGTAAGAACCAACTTAGTCATGAGATAATTATTAGATTAAATTTATACACATGAAGTACTGGTATGAGTGATTTGCCGGTATACAGAATACATTGGTATGATGATTCAGGCGTGGTATTGAGGTGACTTAAATCAATGCCGTAGATGATAAAAAGCTGATACAATATTTTCTTATAGTTGACAAATGTTTTATAAGACGAAATTCGCAGCATGATTTATTTTGCTAGACATTATTTTTATATTATATAAATAATTTACTCTATATTTATATTTGTATTGTTAAAGATTTTTGCTGAGCTATGAGCTCATATCATATTCATCTAATCTTTTAAAGAACCCAAGGATTCGGTGACTCAGCAGAGCTTGGAATTTGTTGAAAGAGATATTGTGCAGATAGTTTGTAATTTCATATTGGTATTGATATGACTGATCTCGCGTCGTCAGGATAAAAGGTAATGGCGGCTAATGACCCCGAGACCCCCCATCTCGGATGCACCGGCATTTCCCTACCCCTGGGATCCCTTTCGGTCTCGGAATGGGGTTGTCATCTCATGACCCCGAGACCCCCCATCGGTCTCGGGGTGCACCAGCATTTCCCCACGCTCGGAACCCCTTTCGGTCTCGGGGTAGGGTCATCATCTCTTGACCCCGAGACCCCCCACCGGTCTCGAAGTGCACCGGCATTTCCCCACCCCGGAACCCCTTCCGGTCTCGGGGTGGGGTCATCATCTCTTGACCCCGAGACCCCCCACCGGTCTCGGGTGCACCAAAATTTCCCCACCCCCGAGAACCCTTCCGGTCTCGGGGTGGGGTCGTCATCTCTTGACCCCGAGACCCCTCACCGGTCTCGGGATGCACCGGCATCTCCCCACCCCCGGGACCCCTTCCGGTCTGGGGTGGGGTCATCATCTCTTGACTCCGAGACCCCCCACCGGTCTCGGGGTGCACCGGCATTTCCCCACTCCCGGGACCCCTTCCGGTCTCGGGGTGGGGTCGTCATCTCTTGACCCCGAGACCCCCCACCGGTCTCGGGGTGCACCGGCATCTCCCCACCCCCGGGACCCCTTCCGGTCTCGGGGTGGGGTCATCATCTCTTGACCCCGAGACCCCCACCGGTCTCGAGGTGCACCGACATTTCCCCACCCCGGGACCCCTTCCGGTCTCGGGGTGGGGTCATCATCTCTTGACCCCGAGACACCCCACCGGTCTCGGAGTGCACCGGCATTTCCCACCCCTGGGACCCCTTCCGGTCTCGGGGTGGGGTCATCATCTCTTGACCCCGAGACCCCCACCGGTCTCGGGTGCACCGGCATTTCCCCACCCCCGGGACCCCTTCCGGTCTCGGGGTGGGTTCGTCATCTCTTGACCCCGAGACCTCCCACAGGTCTCGGGGTGCACCGGCATCTCCCCACCCCCGGGACCCCTTCCGGTCTCGGGGTGGGGTAGTCATCTCTTGACCCCGAGACACCCCACCGGTCTCGGGATGCACCGGCATTTCCCACCCCCGGGACCCCTTCCGGTCTCGAGGTGGGGTCATCATCTCTTGACCCCGAGACCCCCCACCGGTCTCGGGGTGCACCGGCATTTCCCACCCCAGGGACCCCTTCCGGTCTCGGGGTGGGGTCATCATCTCTTGACCCCGAGACCCCCCACCGGTCTCGGGGTGCACCGGCATTTCCCCACCCCCGGACCCCTTCCGGTCTCAGGGTGGGATCATCATCTCTTGACCCCGAGACCCTCCACCGGTCTCGGGGTGCACCGGCATTTCCCACCCTCGGGACCCCTTCCGGTCTCGGGGTGGGTCATCATCTCTTGACCCCGAAACCCCCACCGGTCTCGGGGTGCACCGGCATTTCCCCACCCCGGGACCCCTTCCGGTCTCGGGGTGGGATCATCATCTCTTGACCCCGAGACCCCCCACTGGTCTCGAGGTGCACCGGCATTTCCCCACCCCCGGGACCCCTTCCGGTCTCGGGGTGAGGTCATTATCTCTTGACCCCGAGACCCCCCACCGGTCTCGGGGTGCACCGGCGTCTCCCCACCTCGGGACCCCTTCCGGTCTCAGGGTGAGGTCATCAGCGATTGGCGTGCGGTTCAATCGTCGAGAGGAATGACGACTCCAAGCCACACGGCGCACCCACGTGATTCTCAGTACGCCCATGATTGCACCCCGTTACGGAGGGCCATACCTTATAACGGCGTATGGTGCATTGCATGTCCCTGTGCATGGCCATGCCTCACTACGGCGTATGATTCGCTACCACTTGCGACTGTGCTCGGTCATATCAGCCGACGGCGCGCACTGAATGCCTTCGCAACTGTTGGACACGTATGATATCACGTCGGTAGGTAGTACGGGATGTCTTCGGCACGTGCAGCGATGGTACGACGGTGATCTTCCGAAAAAGTAAGATAGGATATTCGGACAGGTATAAAAGCACATGCACGCACTGTAAGTAGGGATCTGAACTCTGGTTTTTCTGAGCTTTCTTCCTCCAAGCAAAACCCTAACCGCTTTAGCTCTTTCCCGCTGAGCGGTTCTTTGTCTGAGCCCAAATGACTGACTTGATCATCGAGGGTCCCTACCGGTACCGCCGGTCTCCGGGGACTTTTCTTGCAGGGCTCCGAGGAGAAGGATGTTGTCTTCCCCGGCGTTTGAGGAAGGTGACTTGGCGTCATCAGATTGGCGCGCTAGGTAGGGGAGTTTGTAAGAAAGTCATCGAGCCAGTAGCTTACCTTTTTCTTCAAGATCTTGAAGTCATGTGACGACTCGGACGAAGGGAGTTTCAGCCGGTCGCGCTGGGGGGCAGCGCTGCGGGGCTGGTCCACCCGCGGAGGCCCCCCCGACTCTCGCATCCAGTATTCCGGAGCCCTGCATCTCCGGGGGGCAGGGCCTTCCGCTCCGCAGAACGATGCTCCCATGCTTGCTCCACAACAACTCCAGGAAGACGCGGCTGAGCTTGTTAAGAAATGTGATAGCTGTCAACGTCACGCTAATATCTAGCGACAGCCGACGTCTCACCTGACCCCCTTGGTAGCACCTTGGCCCTTCGCCCAATGGGGCATGGATATCCTGGGACCATTTCCCCCGGCCTCCGGACAGCGAAAGTTCCTCTTGGTAGCGGTGGATCACTTCACCAAGTGGGTTGAAGCCGAGGCCTTGGCCAAGATTACCGAAAGCAAAGTGAGATCCTTCTTCTGGAAGTCCATCATATGTCGGTTTGGGCTGCCGCACACATTAGTCACTGATAACGGCCGGCAATTTGACAACGCGCCCTTCCGGGAGTTCTGCTCTGAGCTGGGTATCCGCCAGAGGTTCACTTCCGTCGGGCATCCTCAAACCAACGGGGCGGCCGAGGTGACTAATCGGATCATTCTCCAGGGGCTGAGATCTCGGCTAGATGGCTGCAAGGGGCGATGGGTGGAGGAACTCCCCAACGTGCTATGGGCCTACCACACAACGCCGCGAGCCCCCACCGGCGAAACGCCGTTCAGCTTAGTCTTTGGCTCTGAAGCTGTTATCCCAGTGGAGGTTGGTGCACCAAGCCCTCGGGTGGAAGCATACAGCGGAAGGTAACCCTGACCAGCTGCGAGCCAACCTCGACCTGGTGGAGGAGGTGCGAGACGGGCGCGACTTCGAATGGCGGCCTACCGGCAACGGGCCGCAAAATACTACAATGCTCGAGTGCGCCCCAGGACGTTCCTGCCAGGAGATCTGGTCCTTCGACGGGCTGAGGTCTCGAAGCCAGCTGAGGGAGGCAAGCTGGCCCCAAATTGGGAGGGGCCTTACCGGATCGCCGAAACACTCCGCCACGGAGCTTACAAAATTGAAGAACTGGATGGGACGCCACTCCCTAGGACATGGAATGCAGATAACCTTCGTCGGTATTATCAGTAATGTATTCCTCCTCTCATGTCAAGTATCACCCCTGTGTTCACTTGGGTTTTCACCCCTCATTCAGTATTAACGAGATTCAATTTTAGCTACTGAAATCTTTTCGCACCAAAGCCCTGCACCAGCCAGGCATGAAGCCCAGTGTACCACTGGCAGAGCGGTGTACCACCGGCTCTCGGCAACAAAAGCCGGGTCTCCGATCGGCCCCAAGCGCCGGCACCAAAGCCCTGCACCAGCCAGGCATGAAGCCCAGTGTACCACTGGCAGAGCGGTGTACCACCGGCTCTCGGCAACAAAAGCCCAGCAGGGACCTCCGGTCGGCAAGCGCCGGCAAAGCCCTGCACCAGCCAGGCATGAAGCCCAGTGTACCACTGGCAGAGCGGTGTACCACCGGCTCTCGGCAACAAAAGCCCCAGCAGGGACGGCTCCGGCCGGCCCCAAGCGCCGGCAAAGCCCTGCACCAGCCAGGCATGAAGCCCAGTGTACCACTGGCAGAGCGGTGTACCACCGGCTCTCGGCAACAAAAGCCCGAGCCCTCCGGCCGGCCCCAAGCCGGCACCAAGCCCTGCACCAGCCAGGCATGAAGCCCAGTGTACCACTGGCAGAGCGGTGTACCACCGGCTCTCGGCAACAAAAGCCCGAGCCTCCGGCCGCCCCAAGCGCCGGCACCAAAGCCCTGCACCAGCCAGGCATAAAGCCCAGTGTACCACTGGCAGAGCGGTGTACCACCGGCTCTCGGCAACAAAAGCCCGACCGGCTCCGGCCGGCCCCAAGCGCGGCACCAAAGCCCTGCACCAGCCAGGCATGAAGCCCAGTGTACCACTGGCAGAGCGGTGTACCACCGGCTCTCGGCAACAAAGCCCAGGTCCATCCGGCCGGCGCGCCGGCACCAAAGCCCTGCACCAGCCAGGCATGAAGCCCAGTGTACCACTGGCAGAGCGGTGTACCACCGGCTCTCGGCAACAAAAGCCCGGGTCCAGCTGGCTCCCGGCCCCAAGCGCCGGCACCAAAGCCCTGCACCAGCCAGGCATAAAGCCCAGTGTACCACTGGCAGAGCGGCGTACCACCGGTCAGGCATGAAGCCCGACACTTGTCGGCACCTAAAGCCCGACACCCGACAGCACAAAGTCCCTCAGGTCAGATAAAGGCCGACCCCGCAAGCACCAAAGCCGCGTGCCTATTTAGCACAAGGTCCAACACTTGGCAAAGCGTTACGCCGATAGTCGAGGAGCCCGTCTACCTAACCTCTGACTGCCGGCGTTTCAGCTCCGAAAAACCTACCCTCCCTGGTCCCAACTTTCGAGGTCTAAACAGCTGGGGGAATAGCTCGAGTTGAGAGTTATCCCCTGGCGCTATCGGAACTAGTGGGATCACGGGGCTACGTGTTGTCAATCGACGAAATTCATGATAAGTCAGACTGCATCTTGAAGAATGTTTTCATTAATTGGAAGGATTACAAAATGCCGACGTTGTCGGACTTACAAAAAGAAAGAACAAAACAACAAGAGTGCGAGCTCACGGCTCTGCTGGTGCGGGCTCATCATCAGAAGGGGCCAAGTCTGACAAACGCTCCAGCTCAACCTCCAGGGCCTGGGGGAAGTTCAGGTCCCTGGCCACCTTCTCCTTGCCATGCTGGAACCCGTCGAGGAATACAGCCGCCGAGGCTTCGGCCAGGTCGTCTGTAAAGCCCCGGACGTCTTGTACTCCTCTATGAGCCCAGCGGCCCGGGCCTTCTCTGCGGCAAGGGCTTCCGTTGCAACCCTTTCGGCCTCCCGGGCGCGGCTCACCTCCTCTTTGGACCGGCTTTCCTCCTTCGCCGCCCGCGCCTCTTCTGTCGCCGCACCCGCTCGACCTTCGGCCTCCTAGGGCTGAGGTTAGCTCAGAGATGTGTATGTCCCTGGCCATTACAGCATTCTCAGCCTCCGTCATTTGGAGGAGCGCTGCGCGCACGGTTGGCTTCAATCTCCGCCCGGCTCTCGGCGGCCTTTACCTCGCTCGCCCAGGCGCTTCTGGCCGACTCCAGCGCCTTCTCGGCCGCCTCCGCGCGGCGCTGAGCGTCCTCAACCTCTTTCTGCGTCTCCCGCAGAAGGACCTTCCCTCGCGAATTACCTCCCTGGCGGCCCTCAGGGAGTGTGCAATCTGCACGCGTAAGCTCCAGGTCAGCTGAAGGAAAAGGATAAAAGGTAAAGGGCAAAAAGATCACTTACCCTGACGACAGCAGCATAGGAGTCCTGGAAGAACGCGCTCGCTTTCTGGTGACTGAGGTCCTCCAGGATCTCAGGAACAAAGATCGGGCCCAGGACTCGCTCAGCCCAGCGACCGTCGTTCAGGGAGTCTCGGGGTGGCCCGGGCTCGCCCCCACCCCGCTCCGTCATTTCAGCTGTCCCCGGTTCGGTGCGTGGGCCACTCCTGGGCGACCCCTCGGGGGGTGGACTCGCGGGACCAGATGGTCCCTCACCCCAATCCCTGGTGGCATCCGGCGGGGTCGGTCCCCCAGGAGCCGGGGCTCTTCGGTCAATATGGGCCCCTCCGCGGCTGGCTCCTCAACGGGGACTCCCGCGGTTGTCCCTATCCCTGGCGGAGTGTCGGCCGTGAGGTCAACCTCCGGAACAGCCGGGACATCTTGCGGAGCCGGGGTGGGGAGACTTGAGCCGGTGGGGAGGCCCGAGCCATCGGACGCTTCGGGGCTGGGGCCTGCTGACCCCTGGATGGTCCTTCCCGGGCCCTCTTCTTGGAGGCAGCCCTCAGCAGTTTTGCCGCCGGTATCTTCATGGCTGCACAGCATCAGTTGGGCTTTAAAAAAAAAAAAAAGAGAAGAAAAAAGAGAAGGGGGGAGAAGCAAAATTTTTGGCTAAGGGTGGAGAGGACTTACCCCGGTGGGAGATGAGACCCGCCGACTCCAGGTTATCCTCCGACAGCAGCAGGGTGTATCGGGGGATCTCGGTGGCCAACAATAGCCCCAGCGCCTCCCGGTCCCCAGGGTGGATGGCGACGGCGTTCCCCCGGAGGTCGGGGTCTCCCCACTGGGGCCTGACTTGGTCGATATTTGCAAAAAAGAAACGGGACTTCCATCCCTTAATTGAAGAAGGAAGGAGGAGTTTTAGGACCCGATTGGGTCGGGGCAGGAATAGCCACCAACCCTTTTGAGCCCGAAGGGTGTAGAAAGATCGAAAAAGGCTGATTCGGGGGGTAATGTTAGGCGATAGCAAAGGATGACGAAGGCACTGATGACGCGATAGGAGTTTGGAACTAATTGGGAGGGGGTCAAGGAATAGTAGTTAAGGAGGTTGACGAAAAAGGGCGGAAAGGTGGGCGGAGACCTGCCTTTAGGCAGATCTCATAGAGGGCCACCCGACCGGGTCGGGAGGAATGACCCTATCGTCGGGAGTTGGCAAGAAAAGCTCAACGTCCCGGGGGACCTGATAACGGGCCCGGATTTTTTCCAAATCCAGCCGCGTCATCGTGGAGGCCGTCCCCTCTGGGGACCCCTCCGCCGTCGAGGAGGCGCCGGCCTCCGACCGGCGGCCCCTCGATGGGGCTCCACCGGTGACCCGTCGCCGGGCCAGGGGGACGCGGTCCTCTGAATCAGAGGACCACTCAATCGAAGGGGAGGGAGCAGGAGAGGTACGGTACCTCTCGGAAGGAGGACGATCCTCAGAACCGTCCTCCGAGGTCCAGGAAGGAGAACTCATGAGCAAAGGGACAGAAGTCTAGATGGGGAAGAGCTGACCTGGAAGAAAGGAAACCAGACGCAGGCCCGCAGGTTGCAGGGGAGGTCGGAGCGTGAGCGCAGAGGGAGACGATGACAAGAGAAGCGGTATGGCGTCAATTCAACTCCTCGCTTGGCTTTATCAGGTTTTCAAATCATCCCGCGTCTCGTCAGCCACATGGCCCCTTGCCATAGGCTGGCTCGCCTCGAGGACCCCCAGCGCGTGGTGCGGCACGCCTCCGGCCAATGGTGGGACCCCGCTGACGTCGCCGTAATGAAAGGTAATGATGATGCGGCTTTTCGCGCAAACTTCGAAGAGCCAGTTCTCTCTCTCGAGGTCGATCGTGGCGGGCACAGTGTACGGAGGGCCGCCTCTTACATTCCCCAGGCCGTCCGCATAAAAGATGAGGACGGGATCAGCCACGTGGAGAACACCCCTTGCGCCTCAACGGTGGGACCCGCTTCGCCCCAGGGGTGAGGGGGCATCTGATATGACTGATCCCGCGTCGTCAGGATAAAAGGTAACGGCGGCTAATGACCCCGAGACCCCCACCGGTCTCGGGGTGCACCGGGGACCCCTTCCGGTCTCGGGGTGGGTCATCATCTCCCCGAGACCCCCACCGGTCTCGGGGTGCACCGGCATTTCCCCACCCCCGGGACCCCTTCCGGTCTCGGGTGGGGTCATCATCTCTTGACCCCGAGACCCCCACCGGTCTCGGGGTGCACCGGCATTTCCCCACCCCCGGGACCCCTTCCGGTCTCGGGGTGGGGTCATCATCTCTTGACCCCGAGACCCCCACGGTCTCGGGGTGCACCGGCATTTCCCCACCCCCGGGACCCCTCCGGTCTCGGGGTGGGGTCATCATCTCTTGACCCCGAGACCCCCCCGGTCTCGGGGTGCACCGGCATTTCCCACCCCCGGGACCCCTTCCGGTCTCGGGGTGGGGTCATCTCTTGACCCCGAGACCCCGGTCTCGGGGTGCACCGGCATTTCCCCACCCCCGGGACCCCTTCCGGTCTCGGGGTGGGGTCATCATCTCTTGACCCCGAGACCCCCACCGGTCTCGGGGTGCACCGGCATTTCCCACCCCGGGACCCCTTCGGTCTCGGGTGGGGTCATCATCTCTTGACCCCGAGACCCCCACCGGTCTCGGGGTGCACCGGCATTTCCCCACCCCGGGACCCCTTCCGGTCTCGGGGTGGGGTCATCATCTCTTGACCCGAGACCCCCACCGGTCTCGGGGTGCACCGGCATTTCCCCACCCCGGGACCCCTTCCGGTCTCGGGTGGGGTCATCATCTCTTGACCCCGAGACCCCCCACCGGTCTCGGGTGCACCGGCATTTCCCACCCCCGGGACCCCTTCCGGTCTCGGGGTGGGGTCATCATCTCTTGACCCCGAGACCCCCACCGGTCTCGGGGTGCACCGGCATTTCCCCACCCCCGGGACCCCTTCGGTCTCGGGGTGGGGTCATCATCTCTTGACCCCGAGACCCCACCGGTCTCGGGGTGCACCGGCATTTCCCACCCCCGGGACCCCTTCCGGTCTCGGGGTGGGGTCATCATCTCTTGACCCGAGACCCCCACCGGTCTCGGGGTGCACCGGCATTTCCCCACCCCGGGACCCTTCCGGTCTCGGGGTGGGGTCATCATCTCTTGACCCCGAGACCCCCACGGTCTCGGGGTGCACCGGCATTTCCCCACCCCGGGACCCCTTCCGGTCTCGGGGTGGGGTCATCATCTCTTGACCCCGAGACCCCCACGGTCTCGGGGTGCACCGGCATTTCCCCACCCCGGGACCCCTTCCGGTCTCGGGATGGGTCATTATCTCTTGACCCCGAGACCCCCCACCGGTCTCGGGGTGCACCGGCGTCTCCCCACCCCGGGACCCCTTCCGGTCTCATGGTGGGGTCATCAGCGATTGGCGTGCGGTTCAATCGTCGAGAGGAATGACGACTCCAAGCCACACAGCGTACCCACGTGATTCTCAGTACGCCCGTGATTGCACCCCGTTACGAGGGGTCATACCTCATAACGGCGTATGGTGCATTGCATGTCCCTGTGCATGGCCATGCCTCACTAAGGCGTACGATTCGCTACCACTTGCGACTGTGCTCGGTCATATCAGCCGACGGCGCGCACTGAATGCCTTCGCAACTGTTGGACACGTATGATATCACGTCGGCAGGTAGTACGGGATGTCTCCGGCACGCGCAGCGATGGTACGACGGTGATCTTCCGAAACAGTAAGATAGGATATTCGGACAGGTATAAAAGCACATGCACGCGCTGTAGGTAGAGATCTGAACTCTGATTTTTCTGAGCTTTCTTCCTCCAGCAAAACCCTAACCGCTTTAGCTCTTTCCCGCTGAGCGGTTCTTTGTCTGAGCCCAAGTGACTGACTTGATCGTCGGAGGTTCCCTACCGGTACCGCCGGTCTCCGAAAACTTTTCTTGCAGGGCTCCGAGGAGAAGGACGTCTGTCTTCCCCGACGTTTGATGAAGGTGACATGGCGTCATCAGGTATTATACAAAAATTTGCATATATTTGAGTATTATGGATTATAAGTTTATTTGATATTAATTTAATTGTGTGTATAATGAAGGAAAATAAATCTTGCTCTTAGAATTTCGCTTTAACGGTCTTCTGCCAAATTATGATCTTTCAGGTTGACTAACGGGTCAGCAGCATGACAGAGGATGCAGCTGTCTGAAAAAGGTGGTGAAACACGTGCCTTGGAACCAGATAGCAGTTTGAATCATGTTCCACATGATTCTTTATGCAATGTTGGAGATTCATGAGTGCAGTTTTCATAATGAATTAGAAGTTTTTTTAAAAAATAATATTCATTTTAGATGTATGAAATGGGATGGACCACTATACAAGCCAGCCTATTAACTGGCATGCCATGTTGGTCCAGCATGGCTTTTATAGTTCGAAAAAATCTATTTACACCGTTTTGCCCTGCAATGAGCATGATGTTTTGCCCATGTATGAACCTACGCATCAACGATATAAGACTCATGGGTAAACCTCTCAGCGTAGAGTCGTATGCGGATAAATTATCGTGCTCGATGCAAGTCATGCTACACCAAAGATGATATACAAAGATTTTTTTCTTATAGCCGACTATACTGAAACGATCTATCAAACTAGAGGTGAGGCCCGCATGATCCGCAAGCCCAATATGCCTCTCTTTCAAGCTTAGCTTAGAGGGCAAGTCGGTCCTCTAATTTTTGAAACTATTATTTAAAGGCAGCCTTCTAATTTTGTAAAAAATAAATTATATACATATTTTTATTCATTGGTAGGTAAATGATTTACTGTTGCGGTCACGTTATTTCATCACCATAATTCCTTGATCTTTTTCTTATTTTTCTAACCATTTGGATGGAAGTTTTTAATCTCTACCTTTACTTTTTGTATGGCATAGCTAAGCTTAAGGTTGTCAAACTCAACAAGCTAACTATCAAACAACTTTTTATTTAAAATTTTTTAATTTTAAAACTAATTTTAAGAAAAATAAATAAAATAAAGTAGATGTACTGTTTTTCTTTTGGAGCTTACTATTGGCATCATCCATCATGATAATTCCTCTCCTATGGTCTTCAATACTATGGTAGGATGCACCATCTTTTATCTTTAGTCTTTTACTCCTTTATTCATTCAAAGGAAACTCTTTATCTTATCATTTTTTTATCCTTGTATCTTGTCTTTTGTGTCATACTGATCCTAAAGAAGACCAATATATCCACCATCCCTGATGCTGTTGTAGATATTAGAGTGGCTAGTAAATCATAGGTTATGATGATAAGCAGAGGATAATTATTCTCGTGTACTGCTCATCACCATGCAAAAATATCAAATTATCTATTATGTCTACATAAAAGTTGAACTTCAAAGGTCATAGATCTAGCCCTAAACCTGGTGGCCGATGTGGCATCAATGACAACAATGGGCTAGAGGATATGGATTCAAATTTTGATTAATGTGCCCCATAATATATATTATGTCTACATAAAAGTTGAACTCTTGCCTATGGGGTGGGTGAGAGCAACTAAAATGAAACATTATTGATTCTAAGAATAGAGAATAAGAGTAGAAACTATATAGAGAGAGAGAGGTAAGGATAGCTAACTAAAAACTAGAGAAAAATTAAGATAGCTGAGGAAAATTGGAAAGCTTATAAATGAGCCAAATAATCTTAAAAACTAGGAGATCTTCATGATCAAAAGACTAGAATATCCTTTAAAACTAACTATTTATGGCAATTGAAAAGGGGCATTTTAGAAATTAGATGCATTCCAGAAATTAGATGAATATATCCCAAATTAACCATTTTTGGATGTTTTAAGAGTCATTTTGGGAAAGTATCCATCGAGCTCAAGAATGCCAAGTGTATGCCAAGCGTGTGCTTGATGAGTCATCCCTAGCATGTCGGTCCAATGAACCTTATGCATGTTGGTTTGGTGAGCCTTATGCGTGCCAACCAAATAAGCTTTGTGTGCTAGATTAGCAGGTTTGACGTGCCTAATAGGCTAGCCTAATGAGGCCCAATGGACCGTGCCACAGCCCAGCATGTTAATGCTATGCATGTTGATAAGCAAGCCATATCGTGCTAGCTCACGATGAGCCATCGTGCTAACATGGCCTATGGGTCTCACGCAGATGAGTTTTACCGAGCAAAGGGCTTTCAAAAGTTTCAAATGGCTTTAAAAACAAGTTATTTATGGTTGTTGGAGGAATAAATAAAATTTTTAAAGAAAAAGATAAAAATATTCTTAAAAATCAGTTATTTTTGCTTGTTAAAAAGATAAAATAATTTTAAATTAATAAATAAATAAAAAAGGGTCCAAACCAGCCATCTAGGATTATTACGAGCTGCATTTAAACTTTTTGACGTTAGCCAAGATGACTGTGCTAATGGGTCGGTCAGATGGATCTAGCGGCCGTGCCACGAGCCAGCCTGTCAAACATACGGCCGTCACACGAGCCAGCCAAGACTAGCGCAGTCCGATCGAACCGGTGGGTCGCGTGAGGTCTTGTGAGACCGTAGTTATTAGAGCCGGACCGAACTGATCGGTTGAATCAAATTCAGAGGTCAAGCTAATTCGGTTCTAACATAAAATTAGATGTATAAGTGATCAAAATAATCCGATTAATTTATTCGGTTCGTTCGTGAACCAATTAATCCAAACCAAATGAAAAGTTATGAGATATTAACCATAAATTTTTATTAAAAATTAATTTTTATTAATATAAATATATTTTTATATTAAAATAATTGATCGATGTTTAATCAGTAATCCAATAATTAATTCAATGATCCGAATCCTTCGGATCAATGTCCGAGTTGATCTGACAATATGCATCAGACACGTCTGGTGCTGTTTGTTTTTCGCATCTGTCCAATCCCTTTGGCACTTCGAATTCGAACGGCCGGATCATCCGCTTGAACGGTGAATATATTTGATTGCAGTCTCTCGTAGTATATTTTGGTTGCTAAATATTTCCTTCTTCTACTTCTGTGCCAGTGGGGCCATCAAAACTAAGGGCAAAAGCCACTGGGCCGTGTTGATATCTGGCATCCGTCCGTTGCTCCCCGCGGTGGTCTTTGGACTCTTGCGCTTGGCCCTATTGCTGCGTACGTGTATCTGGTTTCCCAAACAAATAAATAAATAAATTTCAAAAAAATTTGAAAAATACTATGAGCTTCTCATTATGTGCACATCAGTAAGTTTGCTGATGATAGAAAATTACTATAAATTACAGATAAATACAATAGTGAGTTTATTATTAAAGTTTTAAATCAATAATATAGTTTTTTTTTTTTTTTTTCCGGCATGATTTAGTTATACCCCAAGAGCAGCAACGAGACGGTGCTATCGCACCTAAATGAACGAAACCGATCGTTTGCTTCCCGTAAACCACCATTCTTTTGAGGCCTTTCGAACTCTATCATTCCTCTACCTCGTGTTTAAAGGAAATATGATATTTATCAAAAATAAAAAAAAGATTAAAATGAACGTAATGAAAATCTAAATAGATCGGCCCTCTTCATATAGCCTTCTCAAATTCTTTATAACAAACGTCACGGAAACTTTTCTTGAGCCTTAATGTCTTCTATTAATTCTTCCACAAGGTTCAATGCCACATTTTCTTTCTAGGACAGCAAGCACATATCTTCCCTACCGTAGTTGAGAAGTTTAAACCCTATTTAGGCTAGCTATTGGTCACTTAAAAGATATCCCAACAGTCAATCAAAATAGAACCTTAATTATCACTCCGTGCTTACCTTTCTCAACCTTTGAATGATACAAACTACAAAGCCATTCAAAGCTTAAGCAATTGAAAATTATGCTCATACATAGTCTATTCTCACCATGTTAGGATGATATATGCTTAACCGGATGCTATTGACCGGTGCACTATATAGATGAATGGATATATAAGTTTAAAAATTTAAATAATATTTTTTAGCTAGTCTTTTTCTTAGGAGAAATTAAATTATTGCAAATGGTATTGAAACCAATCTTCAAACCTAAAACATATGAGTTTGCTATCAAAACAGATATAATTCATGGCTTACATGAGTTAA
This sequence comes from Calamus simplicifolius, assembly GCA_900491605.1. Taxonomy (NCBI): domain Eukaryota; kingdom Viridiplantae; phylum Streptophyta; class Magnoliopsida; order Arecales; family Arecaceae; genus Calamus; species Calamus simplicifolius. The sequence continues at coordinate 473,031 of UESW01001316.1, forward strand.
GAGATAATGCATTACAAGCGCAATTGAAGTGGATCATGTTATTAGTTATTTATGAAATTTGGATTCTCTAGGAGGGCCACAAAAATTTAAATGAGAAGAATATGTAAGGATATCGCTGCCATACGCATAGCTTATACATTAGTGATGTCCTAAATATATTCTATGTACTTATACAAATTTAAAGAATCTAAATAACATATCTGGAATAATCTTTTTGAACGATATTCTAGATTATTAAATTTTTAATATTTAAAGGTTAAAATAATATACAACATGAATGAAAGGGGACATAATTATTAGTGGGAATAACACTCTGATCTATCTTACTATCATTCAGCCTTAATTTGGCATGTTATGTTCAAATATTAAGTTAGCTTCTTGATATGCATAAATAATATCATCATCGAATTACTATTTACTATAGAAAATTAGATCCGAACCTTTTGGTAAAGACCATCACCATGAAGCCCAAGAATCATTCATGTTTAATCATCAAGAATCCATAATTGATAAACAGAAGCGTACCTAAATCCATATTGCTTGATTGCTCTCCAGAGCTAGAGCCCTACGGTTGGCCTTCTAGATCAACACATACTCCAGAGAGCCCTTTAGAATTTTCTCTAGGCTATTCTTTTCGATGATGGAATTCAGAGAAGAAGGTCGTACGTGCGATTCAGGAACCTTAACCGCTATATATAGATAATTTCATCATTATATTTTGGTATTTCTATTTTAGCCCATCATAAAAATAGAAATAATCCCTTAGGTCTCTATACATTAAAGGGCCACACCTAATCAGATACATTAAAGCCCAAATCACTGAAACCTCAGCCGATCACTTGTAATTGGGCTTAACCTTATTTGATAGTCCGCAACACATAATTATTTCACATATAAGCCTAATATTGGATTAAAAATCCAACAATCTCCCATTGGGCTATATATGTAACCTTATAATTATGTTGCAAAAATAACCAAATGAGCTCAATTTTATTGTCATTACTGAAATGTATCTATAACCAATCCGGTCCATCAACCATACCAACATAGGATCAAAGCGGCCTTTGTTATATCTATCATAACTCAACCCATCAATGGTCACGTATGTTGATACAACTGAATGACATGGATAATGATGTGGATTGTGTAGCATAAAAATTACATGTAATGTGATCTTAACGTGCCTATTTCCAACTGGTCCTTCTTAAACTTGAGTGAGATCAAAACTTTAACATAATTGTACAGAGTGTACTGAACTGAATGAAATACTTTATTTCTGATTAGAAAATATCTAAACACAAAGTGTGTACAAACCAAACATAAAGCATAATATAGAAGCAATATAAACTCCCACTGAATCTAAGCATCGTCATGCTCTATAACGCCCATGTGAGCAGTATGCTCATGAAAGACTTTGGGCGGCACACCCTTTGTAAGGGGATCTACAACCATGAAGTTTGTCCCTATATGCTCTATAGAAATCTGACCACTCTGTACTCTTTTCTTTCAACCAGGAACTTGATGTCAATATGCTTTGACTTGGTCGAACTCCTATTGTTGCTGAAATACAATACGGCTGACTTGTTGTCACAAAATAACTTTAGCGGTCTTTCAATTCCTTCAATATGCACAGCCCAGTGATAAAATTTTTAGCCATATTCCATGATTGGATGCTTTATAACATGCTATAAATTCTGCTGCTATGGTAGAAGAAGCTATGAGTATCTATTTTGCACTTCTCAAGAAATAGCCCCACCACCTAACAGATATACATAGCCCAAAGTGGATCTTTTACTATCTTGACATTCTGCAAAGTCGGAGTTAGAATACCCAATGATCTCAAAATGATCTAATCTCCTATATGTAAGCATGTAATCTTGTGTTCTTTTCAGATATCTCATAACCCTTTTGGCTACTTTCCAGTGATCCATATCTGAATTGCTTAAATATCTACCTAACACTCCAACAATGTATGCAATATTCGGATGCGTACAAACTTGAGCATACATTAGATTCCCTACAACCGAAGCATAAGAATTCTTCTTCATCTCTTCAACTTCAAGGTTTCCTTTTGGGCACTGATTAATACTAAATTTATTTCTTTTAGCAATAAGGGTATCACCTGGTTTGCAATTTTGCATGTCAAATCTCTTAAGTACTTTATCGATATAGCTCCTTTGTGATAATCCAAGGATACCCTGAGAACGATCTCGATGTATCTGGATTCCCAATACAAAGGAGGCGTCACCAAGATCTTTCATTTGAAAATTGCTTGATAGAAATCTCTTGGTTTCGTGTAACATGCCTATATCATTTATGGCAAGCAAAATGTAATCCACATACAAAACCAGAAAAATGTATTTACTCCCATTGAACTTGTTATACACACAATCATCAACTGCATTCGCTTCAAAATTAAATGAGAGAATTACTTGATGAAATTTATGGTACCATGAGAAGCTTGCTTTAACCCATAAATGGATTTTATCAATTTGCAAACTATTTTCTTTGAGTCTCCTGACATAAAGTTTTCTGGCTGCATCATATAAATTATCTCATCAATGTCTCCATTGAGAAATACCATCTTGACATCTATTTGATGGAGTTCCATATCATATTGTGCAACAAGAGCCATGCTTGTCCTAAAAGAGTCCTTTGATAAAACTGGAAAGAATGTATCTTTAAAGTCAATCCCTTCCTTTTGAGTATAGCCTTTAGCCACAAGACGAGCTTTATACCTTTCCACATTACCCTTTGAATCCCATTTGGTTTTAAAAATCCATTTGCAACCAATGGGTTTCACACCTTCTGGTAATGGGACAAGTTCCCAAACTTTATTATCTTGCATAGACTTATACTCTTCTTTCATTGCTTCAATCCATTTTTCTGAATTGGAACCTTGTATGGCTTGAAGGAAGTTGACAGGATCATCTTCCATCATGCCATTATTTTCCTCATGTTCCTGAAGAAAACACTATATAATCATCTAGAATAACATTTTTCCTTTCTCTAGTGGATCGCTGCAAAGGCACTTGTTCTTGATGCACTTGTTCTTGAGGTTGTTGAGTTTGTACCTCTGAGGGTTGAACAATAATTTCTTTCTGTTCTGGAATTGCAACTTCATCATTATCAAAAGCAATTATAGGAATAGGAACTAGCTGCTCTTCAACAAGAGTAGTAGGTTCCAATTCCTCCTCAAAGACAAAGTCTCTAACTTTATTTCTCCTCCCAAACTCAATATCCTCAAAGAACGTTGCAGTTCCCGTCTCAAAAATTATCCTTGATTTGGGATCATAAAACTTGAAACCCCTGGATCGCTCAGAATACCCAATAAAGTAGCTATTCACTATCCTGAAGTCCAATTTCTTTTCATATGGCCTATAAGGCTTTGCCTCAACTAGACATCCCCAAACATGAAAATGCTTTAGACTAGGCTTTCGTCCTATGCAAAGCTCATAAGGTGTTTTGACAGCTGCTTTAGTTGGTACTCTATTCAGAATGTAGGCTATTGTCTTTAGTGCCTCTCCCCAGAGTGACTCTGCTAAGATAGAATGACAAATCATACTCCTTACCATATCCTTAAAAGTCTTGTTTCGTCTTTCAGTTATACCATTCATGCTAGGTAACCCTAGCATGGTGTATTATGGGACAATTCCATACTCTTCTAGGTATCTGGCAAATGGTCATGAACGTTGTTCACCTGATCCATCATATCTATCGTAATATTCACCACTATGGTCAGATCTGACTCCTTTAATCCTTTTGTTGAGTTGAAGCTCAACTTCAGCTTTAAACAATTTGAACACGTCCAAAACTTGGGACTTTTTATGAATAAGAAATAGGTATGCATATCTTGAATAATCATCTATGAATGATATAAAATACTGTTGATCATTCCATGAAGGTGTAGGAAATGGTCCACAATGTCTGTATGTATCAACTCTAAACTTCCATAGTTCTATATGCACCTAATTTCTTTGTTTTGGTCTATTTTCTCTTAATGCAATCAACACAGACATTAAAGTCTGTAAAATCAAGAAAATCCAAAATTTCATCCGACGCAAGTCGTTCAATTCTATTTCTAGAGATGTGACCTAATCGCTTATGTCATAATGTTCCTGAATTTTCATTGTAAATTTTACGCTTAGTACCTCTTAATTCCATATTCAGGGTTCATTATAAGAAGCAAGAGTATCAAGCAAATATAGATTGTCATACACCATAAGAGAACCAGTTCCAATAATATTTGAATTTAACGAAAGACTAAACCGACTATTTCCAAATGAACAACAATATCCTAATTTGTCCAAAGCTAAAATAGAAACCAAATTTCGTCTAAATGATGGTACTACAAAAGTGTCTTTCAAATCCAAATAATAACCAGAACTTAATAACAATCTAAAATGCCCAATTACCTCCACATCTACCGACTTTTTATCTCCCGTATAAATGCGTCTTTCAGCATACCTTCGGTAGCTTAGGCAACCCTCCATTGAAACAATGATGTTAGTAGTAGCACCAGAATCTAACCACCAAGTGTTTCTAGGTACTAAAGCTATATTCACTTCAGAACAGACCATATTAAGAAATATACCTTTCTTTTTATGTCATGTATGAAATTTGAAACATTCCTTCTTAATATGTTCAGACTTATTGCAGAAGAAATAACTGTCTTTATCCTGATTTTGTTTCTTTTTTGCTGGACCCTTAACCGCCTTATTCTTTATTTTCTTGCCTTTATCCTTGCCCTTGAAGTTATTACCATTAAGGACCGGCACTGAATTGAGGTTAGCAGAAATATTAGCTGTAAAATAAAAGCAATACATAAATAACATGCTCATATAAATAATTAATACCAAATATTAATAAATTTAAATAATAATAAATCCCATCTCAAGATACCCAGTGCAATATTAATATCAAGTCTTTGGACAGTAATATTAACTACTAGTGATAATGATCAAACACTAACAATAATGCATGTCAAATAATAAATCTATCTTTGGACCGACTTATTACTTACATATAAATCCTTATAATCGTTACATGTTTATCATCACACATATGTGTAGTTCGGCCAAGCATTAACATTTCTTTGGGCCGATTAATACCCACATGAAACATAGACATACACAACATCCAACACCTTCATGAACCATCTATACAAAAGAGGTCACTTTAGTGATATCTTATTTCAATTAGTTCAATTTCGAACGATTTACAAATTTATTAGGCATAAAAAAATACTATTAATTTGAATTTGATTGAATTTAAAAAAATAACGATATGTTATTTTATGGTTCCAACTCAATCTTTATAACAGAAAAATAATTTATCCTAATAGATAAAGCTTTACTTTATGAAACCAATTAAACAATACGGAAGGAGGTTGCTAATGCTTACGCAATTAAAAATAATAATTTTTAATGAAAGCCCAAAAATACCTATGCATTAATGTCATGCATTAAAAGTTCATAAATGTTATACCCTTCCGCATCGGTTTATAAAAAATGGCCAAAACCAACTCTACTCAATTCGATTTTAGCGAAGCCAACGAACGAGTCCCATGATTTTCTCCACGCCCTTTTAGAGATTGAATTTCATGAAATAGGGTGTTAAAAAACGGGAGGAATACTTTCGCTTTCCCTTCTCACGCGAGAGGCCTCTCTTTTTCCCATGCATTAAATGCCAAGCTTTAGATTCCCAGTGGCATAGGCATTATCTCAATGGAAACGTAACATTATATCACAACGCCCCTTTAAAGTTTCACAAAACTTACATTTCTAAGAGAAGAAAATCTCCCCTAATCGGTTTCCAACAATCAATGGAATTTCAGAATCCCACTCAACGCGATAGAATCTGTTATTCCAATAAATTTTGTGAAAATCACATCTGTTATCCCAATAAATTTTGTGAAAATCACGTTAGGTAATAAAATCTTGAAATATCATGATTTTCTTTTCTTTCCTAGCGCCCACTAGAGATTTGAGGGAAAGAAATCTTGATTCATTAGGTAATGAAATCATGGAAATATTAAGATTTCCTTTTCTTTTTTTTTTTCTAACGCCCACAAGAGATTTGAGGGGAAGAAATCTGGATTCACAATCCCCCCTTTCGAGTGCGGATATGGAAACTCTATGCTCAGATTTCCAGCGCAATATATCATATTTCTAGTAACTCCATGTAACGCCCCTTTTCTCATGAAAAATCATGGAACTTAAAGCCAAAGGAAAGCATTAATTTTTTTTAATTGCATATAGAAAAGAGGCAACCTGATTCCCAACGAAGGCAACGTATTCGGGAAAGGCAATGCTTTCAAAAAAAAAAATTCCAGTAGAAAAAAAAATTCCAATGAATTGAACATATTACCGCTAAATTCTTTTATTTAAAATTAAATATAAATTTAATTTTATCAAAATTTTAACTTTATCTTATCAGATAAAAGTTATCCGATCTGTCTCTTAAAACGAAGAGGACCGTGTGAGACTTACGATGAAGCGAATATCTTTCGTTTTTAACATCAAAATTCATAATTATTTTGATGCACTATAACTTTTATTTAAAAATATGAATCTACGGATATTAAAAATATCATTGGCATCAAAATAAAAAACTAATGAATGTTTGTCTCACGGTTGCTGAATAAAATCAAAGAAGTCATATGCACAAATACGAATATCAATCCATATAACTAAAAATTTTCTCAATGATTCAACATGAATAGGGCTCTGATACCAATTGTAGGAAATTAAATCTGAACTTTTTGGTGAAGACCATCACCATGAAGCCCAAGAATCATTCATGTTTAATCATCAAGAATCCATAATCGATAAACGGAAGCGTACATGAATCCATATTGCTTGATCACGTACTCCCAGAGAGTCCTTTAGAATTTTCTGTAGGCTATTCTTTCTGATAATTGTATGGGATTAAGAAGGTCGTGTAGGGACCATAACCGCTATATATAGATAATTTCATCATTATCTTTTGGTATTTCTATTTTAGCCCATCATAAAAATAGAAATAATCCTTTAGGTCTCTACATATTAAAGGGTCACACCTAATGAGATACATTAAAGCCCAAATCACTGATTCAGCTGATCACTTTTAATTGGGCTTAACCTTATTTGACAATCCGCAACACATAATTATTTCACATATAAGCCCAATATTAGATTAAAAATCCAACATTTACATCCTTTGGTATCTAAGACAAATGCAAGTCATCTTTCTTTATTTCTCTATCACCATCATGCGGTTACATGCATTTTGGTATTGAGATTGGATAAGCTATATATTGACTTACCATATTATCCCATCAATGGTTATTGTGCTATGCTTTGGTGCCACACAAATCTCTTGAAAATCTAAGAAACTAGATGCAAGACTCTCGCTCTTCAGCTAAAGCAGAATATCATAAAGTTGTGGGTGCATTTTAATGAAGTAACTCAACTACTTATCGAAAGATTTAGGCATCTTCCATGCATAGCGGACCATATTCTCTGTTATGACAGTAAGACAATACAGCAACTTTCATGTTACTGTCAATCATATGTCCTACGAGAAGAGAGTGGACCTCATTTGAATTACGTGTATGTCTCCATATGCTCAGGGTGGTGATCCCCCGCCTTATTTCTCTTGTGGTGATCCCCCGCCTTATCTCTCTTGAGCCGGGCGCTTTCCTTGCTGATCGGTGTATCTCGGATAATGTTCTGTTAGCTCAAGAGGTTATACATGATCTTCACAGAGCCCCTGCTCGCCAGTGTTTGATGGTTGTGAAGCTAGATATGAAGAGAGCTTATGATAGAGTGTGTTGGGATTTTCTTTACCGTTCTCTTCACGAGTTTGGGTTTGCTGAGTTATTTATTGCATGGATTAAGGCTTGTGTTCATCGGCCGTCCTTCTCTCTTATTGTTAATGGTGGTCAGACGACCTATTTCCACTTTGCTATGGTTCTTAGGCAGGGATGTCCCCTCTCTCCTTTCTTATTTATTCTGTCTGCTAATGCTCTGTCTAGAGCTCTTCACCAGGCCCAGCAGGTTTCTTGTCTTGACCCTTATAGAGCCGGGTCCCAAGGGCCTTCATTATCTCATCCGTTGTTTGCTGATGACTGCATCCTGATGGGCAGGGCCACTTCCAGAAATGCTTCTGCTTTTGCTTCAGTAATCCAGTCTTATTATCGTGCTTCTGGCCAGAAAATTAATATTGCTAAATCCATGATTTCTTTTAGTCCGAAGACTAGAGCTGCCACCCGCGAGTCTATCATGCACATTTTGGGTATTAATGCCCGGGCGGATAACCTCTCTTATCTGGGGGTCCCTATTACGGGTACGAGGCCTCGCTGCTCTGATTTCATCGAGTTGGAGCACCGCGTTCGTGATAGATTGGATGGCTGGCAGGTCTTTGGTTTATCCATGATGGCCAGGCTAACCCTAATCCGATCTGTTCTCACTGCTCTTCCTCTCTACATCCTCTCCAATGCTGCCATTCCGATTACCTGTTTAAAAAGGATGGAGAAATGGTTCAGAGATTTCCTCTGGGGTTCTAGGCATGACGGCCATGGGATTCACTTACTGTCCTGGGCCTCTGTGTGCATGCCTATTTCGAAGGGGGGTCTTGGAATTCAATCCCTCATTGTCAGAAGAGCGATGCTGATTTCTAGGCACGCATCGCGATTTTGTTGATCCAGGATGCCTGTGGAGTTCGTTCATACGTGCCAAATATGGTGATTGGTCTGTCCAGAGTCATCCTCAGTCTATTCGCAGGTACTCTTTCTTCTGGAAAGAGGTTTGCCGTTATGCTCCAGCCGTTATTAGCCGTTCGTCGTGGATGATTGGAGATGGCAACTCTGTTGATGCCCTTACTGACACTTGGCTGGCTGAGCTCCCTCTGATCCGCTGGCCCACCTTTGTTAGTTCAGACCTTCCTATTGGTCTGAGGGTCTCAGACCTTATCAATCAGGATAACAAGGCTTGGAACGGTTCCCTGGTGTAGGCATGGGCACTGGGCCGTGCCGTGCCAGGCACGGCCCAGGCCCATCGTGCCAGAAAAATTATCGTGTCGTGCCTGGCACGGCCCATTAACAAATGGGTTGTGCCAGGCACGGCCCACTAAAAAAAAATTCAAATTCGGCACGGCCCGTAACCCATCCCCTTTTGGGCCACTTTATGGGCCGTGCCATCCAGAACGGCCCTGCTGGGCCATTTTGTGGGCCGTGCCATGGCATAGCTGGTGCCAGGAGCATACTATGCGCCTAGGCACCAACCAGCTGATCCAAGCTATGATCCTGATCGGCGATGGTGGATCCGACGATTGCGATTGATCTGATCGGAGATGATCCGACGGTTGCGATCGATCCATGCCATAATCCTGATCGGCGATGATCGATCCGACGGTTGCGATCCATCCGATCGGCGATGATCCGATGGTTGCGATTGATCCAAGTCATGATCTCGATCGGCGATGATCGATCGGACTGTTACGATCAATTCGATCGGAGACGATCCGACGGTTGCGATCGATCCTAGCCATGATTCCGATCGGGGATGATCGATCCGACAATTGCGATCCATCCGATCGGCGATGATCCGACGATTGCGATCGATCCAAGTCATGATCCTGATCGACGATGATCAATTGGATCGTTGCGATCAATCCGATCGGAGACGATCCAATGGTTGCAATCGATTCAAGCCATGATCCCGATCGGGGATGATCGATCCAACGGTTGCGATCTATCCCATCGGCGATGATCCGATGGTTGCGATTGATCCAAGCTATGATCCCGATCGGCGATGATTGATCGGACCATTGCGATCAATCCGATCGGAGACGATCCGATGGTTGTAATCGATCCAAGCCAACTGATCAATCTCAAATAATATTTCACTTCCAGATCTAATAGGGGGTGCTTCTTTAGTCACTATCTTATTCTTCATGAATGATGTTCTATTCCGTCGGAATGGATGGTCTTGAGGTAAGAACTTACGGTGGTTGTCAAACCATGACTGTTTTCTACTCTCTGAAAGAGTAAATGCATCTGTCTGATTCATACAATAAGGACAAGCTAATCTTCCAGCAGTACTCCATCCAGACAACATCGCATATGCAGGAAAGTCACTAATTGTCCACATAAGAGCAGCACGCATTTGAAAATTTTGTTTCATTGAAATATCATAAGTCAGCACACCATCAAGCCATAAATGATTAAGTTCTGATATCAGTGGTTGTAAGTAAACATCCAACTTATCCTTAGGATTAGTTGGCCCAGGAATCAATACAGTTAAGAACATGTAAGCATCCTTCATACACAACCATGGTGGCAAATTATACAGAGTCACAATAACCGGCCAAGAAGAATATTGTTGTCCAGATTGCCCAAATGGTTGAAAACCATCAGTAGAAAGACCCAATCGAACATTTCGAGTCTCTAATGCAAATTCTGAATGGTTATCATTAAAATGTTGCCATGCAGGGGAATCGGAAGGGTGGCACATAACTCCATCTTCAATTTTATGCTCAGCATGCCACCTCATTTCCGTTGCTGTAGCATTCGAAGCAAACAATCTTTGCAATCTAGGAGTGAGAGGAAAGTAGTACATCTTTTTATCCGGAATCACTGATTTGCTACCTCGACGTTGCCTCTTGTACCGAGGATGACCACAAAACTTACATGTAATCAACATTCTATTTTCACCCCAGTATATCATGCATCCATTTTTACAACAGTCAATCTTTTCAACCGGAAGACCCATTCCTTCTACTAACTGCTTTGTTCTATAAAAGTTTTCAGGAATCAGACTTCCTTCAGGAGTAATCTCTTTCATTAATCGAACCATGTCATCAAAATTATGTTCAGACATATGGTGTTCTGACTTCATATGCATCAATTGAGCAAGAAACGATAACTGTGAATGACTTCTACATCCAGGGTATAAATCCTCATCTGCAGCCCTAAGCATATCATAAAACTTTTGGGCCTCTGGATTCGGTGTTTCTTCCATGTAAGTTGGATTTAATGCATGACCAGCTGCATCCATAACCATGGAATGGTACCGATTGGATGATTCTGCATGATCAATTACAGCAGAACCTTCATTCATATCATTGACATTGTAATTCAAGTTAACCCCAACAGATTGTTCCCCATGTAAAGTCCAATAATAATAATCCGGTACAAAACCATTTCTATACAAATGCAACTTAACTGTATTCACTTCATGAAACATGCGATTCTGACACTTGCGATGGTTACATGGACACCTTATCCTATCATTGTCCATCATTTCTGGATGACTGCATGCAAATTCTATGAATTGTCTCATACCAGTCATGAACTCTGGATTCAAAAGGCCATCTTTCAACCGTTTATACATCCACTGACGATTCGGTCTCATTTTTTATATATAATGAGAACTGAAACAGTGAACATATATAAATTAGTATTTTAAACTAAGTTTTCCTAAATATGAAATAGTTAATATTTACATATATAACGACTAATTGGAATGGTAGCACAACTTGTCTCAAATCCAAATTTTCAACAAATAAATAAAGAAACAAAAATCAACCGACTAGCTTATGAAATCAACTATCGACTCCACCATCCAACCTATTTAAAAAAAAATCTTAACAAAATAGAGCAATAAAATAAATAACAATAAAAGAAAGTAAAGAGAAGGAATTAAAAGTAAATAAGATCCAGAAAAGGAAAAAAATCATACCAAGGATCAGAGAGGTGGCGAAATCCTTCTACAATCACTGGTGCTGCTACTCTTCCCTTTCTGGCTCCGAAAGATGAAAACTAAAGAGTGACACTCACACCCTAGCAGACAGCAAAATTGCATCAACACTCTCCAATTCAAATCAAAAAAGAAAAAAGAAAAAACTTTTAGAAAACTGACAGCCAGCTTTGTTAGAACTCTTTCGCTTTGTTAAACGATAACTTTTAGAAAACTGAGATAGATTATAAAATTTAGAATGTCTGTTTTGCAACTTTATATGTCACAATGCAGTCAATGTTCAGTTCCTTGAGGTATATGTTCCTTTTATTTGAAGTATTTTTACCTATAGAATTTTAATAGGTCAAAGCAATCTAACTTATCTACCTATTTAGGGAATGGAGTTAAGATAAAAAAAAATGAAGGATTCACCTCTGTATTAAGCACATTGACCCTGTTTTGATTAGTGAAGTATATTAGATCGGAGATTAGGCATGCAAATAATAGTAGCTAGAAGGAACAATAGAACTAAGAGGTAACAAAAGAAACTTACGGACTTGAGCTCAAGTTGCTGCCAAATGTCAAGTGCATGACAACATGCATTTTGTTTTTGAACAGTGCACCTGACAATTAGTTCACGATATACCTTTTGTCCTTTATCATATATCACTAGTTATGTTGAGAATATCCTGCATTTTGCTTGGATTCTAAAAGATTTCAATCATTGTTGCAAAAAAAAAGCGTGATCTGATAGGATTTCATAGATTTCAACATCGAAGTTAGACCTCATTTTCTTCAGGACCTTCCATCTTCACATGTTCTCTTATTGTTATCATCTCCATCAAATAAAATGAAGAGATCATCTTCTCATCAAGCATCTGCCTTCCACCCTAGCAACCAGGTTTTAACTATTCTGAAGAAACAATAAAGTAGCCTATCAAACACTTGTGCTAGAAACTTTTATATAAAAGTAAGAATAGTGGTGCTGAATTTTCCCTCAAAAAAAGAATATTGGTGCTGAATATATTAAACGTGGTACTTTTATATAGACCATTTCATGGTATATTTTTGATTCAATCTATTAGTGAAAATGATCAAAAGCACCTCCAACAGAAAACTTGTTTTGACATACATAGTTGCCACCATTATGATAATCTAAACTGTGACAATTCATATTTAGGGGATGCTTCCCCACCCCGTTCCTTCAAGAAAAAAAAGGGGATTTACGGTCAAGCAAGGCTTTATTCTGAATCCTTTTTCTTGTAGTTCTACTATATGTTAATTTGCTTGGAAAGGAAATGAATGACCGCAATGGCAATGTTTTTCCCATTGGATCTTAGGGAATGTTTCATGTCTTGATATTGGGTCCTGGACAGGTATATCACAGGTCTGGTATAGTATTGCCTCCAACTGACACTTAATTAGCAAATATAAATTAGAAGCTTGGAAAGGAATTGTTTTGTCTTGCATTACCTGCTCTCATCGGTCAGCGGTGAGCCTTGGATCCCGGTGCCCTCATACGCCATCTGGAGGAGAAAAAGGAGAATTATATGGCACAAGGAAGAGAATGGGGGTGCCACAACACCAGACCTGGAACGTGCCTTCTTTTAAGACATTTCTACAAACACTGGAAAGCCAAGATTTCTACAACACAAAGAACCAAGCCAATAGAAAATAAGAAGAACATGAGAATGGAAGTTTACCAACCTTGAATCGGTGATCGGACCGAAGGAGGAAGGTTCAACCCTTCTACTAGGGTTGAGGGTTTCATCAAGGAGGGAGACGAGCCACCGATTCGATCTATTCACCGAGCTTTGGAGGCAAGGATGACCGCGGTGCGATACATGGCGGAGAAGAGAAGGATTGGAGAGATGAGCGCAATGGATTGGAAGAGAGGTGGCAAATGGGGCTGGGTGGGAAGGGCGTTTGAGGGGAAAGAACGAAAAAAAAAAAAACCTAGCCGCGGAAAGAGTTCTGGACGCGCGGGTAGAAAGAAAAAAAAAGAAAACTTAGGACGGAACGAGTAAAAAAACTGTAGCGGCGAAAAACGTTTTCGTCGCTACTGTTAAACACAAGTAAAAAAAACTGTAGCGACGGAAAATGTTTTCCGTCGCTACGGTTCAACACAGGTAAAAAACCGTAGCGACGGAAAACATTTTCCGTCTACTGTTCAAAACGCAATTAAAAAAAACCGTAGCGACGAAAAACGTTTTCCGTCGCTACTGTTCAAAGCGCAGTTTAAAAAAAACCGTAGCGACGGAAAACGTTTTCCGTCGCTACTGTTTAAAACACAGTTTAAAAAAAAAACCGTAGCGACGGAAAACGTTTTCCGTCGCTACTGTTCAAAACGCAGTTTAAAAAAAAAACTGTAGCGACGGAAAATGTTTTCCGTCGCTACTGTTCAAAATGCATTTTAAAAAAAACCATAGCGACAGAAAACATTTTCGTCGCTACTGTTCAAACGCAGTTTAAAAAAAAACCGTAGCGATGGAAAACGTTTTCCATCGCTACTGTTTAAAAACAGGTTTAAAAAAATGTAAACGTAGCAACGGCAAATTTCCGAAGCTACTGTTCTAGTTTTTAAAAAATATAGCGCTGGAATTTTTCCGTCGCTACTATTTTAAAATAAGAGTTTAAAAATTATAGCAACGGAATATTTCCGTCGCTAAAATAACAACAGAAATTTTCGTCGCTAGAAGAGATAAAAAATTGATCTAACAAATAGCGATGGAAAAATCCGTCGCGAAGTTTAGCGACGGATATATTCCATCGCTAATTTGATGCTAAAATATTTTTTTAGCGACGGAAATTTTTCGTCGCTAAAATAATATTTTTTATTATTTTCACTCACTGATCCGTCTCTGATCCGAAGCTATTTGCTACGAATGGAGATCTGTCGCTACATTCCGTCGCTATTATTGGCGATAAAAATTTTCTCTCGCTAATTTGATGCTAAATTTTTTTTTAGCGACGGAAACTGTCCGTCGCTAAAATAATAATTTTTATTATTTTTACTCGCTGATCCGTCGCTATTCTGAAGCTATTTACTACGAATGTAGATCCATCGCTAAGTTTCCTCGCTATTTTGTTCTTCTCTTGTAGTGAGCTGCGATCCATCCGATCGGAGATGATCCGATGGTTGCGATCGATCCAAGCCATGATCCCGATCAACAATGATCGATCGAACTGTTGCGATCAATCCGATCGGAGATGATCCGATGTCTACGATCGATCCAAGCCATGATCATGATCGGCGATGATCAATCCGACGGTTGCGATCCATCTGATCGGAGATGATCTGACGTCTGCGATCGATCCAAGCCATAATCCCAATCGGCGATGATCAATCCGACGGTTGCGATCCATCCGATCGAAGATGATCCGACGTCTGGATCGATCCAAGCCATGATCTCGATCGGCGATGATCAATCCGATCGGAGACGATCCGACAGTTGCGATCGATCCAAGCCATGATCCTGATCGACGATGATCAATCCCACAGTTGCGATCCATCCGATTGGAGACGATCTGATGGTTGCGACCGATCCAAGCCATGATCCCGATCGGCAATGATCGATCGGACTGTTGCGATCAATCCGATCGGAGACGATCCGACAGTTGCGATCGATCCAAGCCATGATCCCGATCGACGATGATCAATCCCACAATTGCGATTCATCCGATCGGAGACGATTCCGATGGTTGCGATCGATCCAAGCCATGATCCCGATCGGCAATGATCGATTGGACTGTTGCGATCAATCCGATCGGAGACGATTCGACGGTTGTGATCGATCCAAGTCATGATCTCGATCGATGATGATCGATCAGATCGTTGCGATCAATCCGATCGGAGACGATCCGACAGTTGCGATCGATCCAAGCCATGATCCCAATCAGGGATGATCAATCCGATGGTTGCGATCGATCCGATCGAAGATGATCCGATGGTTGCGATCGATCTATGACATGATCCTGATCGGCAATGATCGATCCGATGGTTGCAATCCATTCGATCGGCGATGATCCGACGGTTACAATCGATCCAAGCCATGATCCCGATCGGCGATGATCGATCCGATGGTTGCGATCGATCCATGTCATGATCCTAATATGCTATTATCGATCGAACGGTTGCGATCTATCCAATCGGAGACGATCCGACGATTGCGATCGATCCAAGCTATGATCCCGATCAGTGATGATCGATCGGACCATTGTGATCAATCCGATCGGAGACGATCCGACGTCTTCGATCGATCCAAGCCATGATCCCGATCGTGATGATCAATCTGACGGTTGTGATCGATCCAAGTCATGATCTCGATCGGCGATGATCGATCGAACTGTTGCGATCAATTCGATCGGAGATGATCCGGCGGTTGCAATCGATCCTAGCCATGATTCCGATCGGGGATGATCGATCCGACAGTTGCGATCCATCCGATCGGCGATGATCCGACGATTGCGATCGATCCAAGCCATGATCCTGATTGACGATGATCAATTCGATCGTTGCGATCAATCCGATCGGAGACGATCCGACGGTTGCGATCAATTCAAGCCATGATCCCGATCGGGGATGATCAATCCAACGGTTGCGATCTATCCCATCGGAGATGATCCGACAGTTGCGAACGATCCAAGCCATGATCCCGATCGGCGATGATCGATCCGACGGTTGCGATCCATCCGATCGGCGATGATCCGATGGTTGCGATCTTTCTATTTTTTTTCTTACTTATTGTATTATGTTGTAGAGGTCAGGCCTAGCCCTCCTCCCTTCTATACCATTTTAATTTTAAATTAATAAACTGGTAGGGGTCTATGTCAAAACCCCCACCATTATGGTGGCTTTATATTAATAAAAAAATTTTATTCCTAATAAATTTAATTTATTAAAAAAATTATATTTTTTATAATTTTTTTATTTGAGCTGTGCACGGGCCAGGCCCCAGGTGGGCCGTGCCTGGCACGGCCCACCTGGGCCGGCACGGCACGACGGGCCGGCCCAGGCCCATCATGGGCCGTGCCGTGCTGGGCCAATAGAAAAAATTTTCTGGGCCCGGCACGGCCGGTACTGTAGCAGTGCCGGGCCGTGCCTGGCACGGCCCATCAGGGCCTGGGTCGTGCCGTGCCATGGGCGGCACGGCCCAGTGCCCACCTCTACCCTGGTGGTCTCTTTATTTGGTGAGGAGCTCGTTTAGCGTATCTTCTCTATCCCCCTTCTTCCGGATCACACTGAAGATATTAGATTATGGAGGAGGACCTGCTTGTCCCGAGCGCCGATTAGAGACCTCATGCAGGATTTGAGATCTCAGACGGGACATACTATGGATGGATCTTGGATTTGGCGGCTTCCCATCCACCCTAGAGTTCGCCTATTATTTGGAAGATGGCTTAGGGCTGTCTTCCTACTATTCCCTACTCTCTGGGAGGGGTATGGTGATCTCTCCTACCTGCCCGTTATGTGGGACTGAGGATGAGACTACCAATCATGCCATATTTACTTGTGGTAGAGCGAGATTGGTTTTGGCAGCTTACGGGGTTTTCACCGAGGGGGTAAGAGTACAGTTCAGTGTTGTACCTCTTTTTTATCGATGATTCATCGGGATATGCGGAGGGACCACGGTCGTTTCAGCTCTTTGGCAGCTTATATTGCTTATTAGCTCTGGCTATCCCGGAATCGTCACATTTTTTCTGATGTTCTTATTCTCCTCAGTGGATTGTCAGGACTGCTCAGCTCCTTTCTGATGAGTATAATATCCATCAGTCTGCCCTTGACTCTGACAGCACTAGCATCTGGGGTTCCCCTGCTGCTTCTGCAGCGCACCGGCATATGGTTTTCATTTCTTGAGAACCCCCTCCACTATGGTTTGTCAAAGTCAATTTTGATGACAGTGTTCGTGGTCACCTGGCGGGTTCGGCTTTTGTGATCCGCGAGTCTGACGGTGATCTGATGGCGGCTGGTGGGATGGGTCTCCTTGACCTCTCTGTTCCGGCTGCCGAACTGCATGCTGCATGGGTGGGTATATCCTATGCCATTCGCAGTTTAGGTTGTCGTAGACTTATAATTGAGGGTGATTCTATCACTATTATGCGTTGGCTTCGTCAAGATCTGGGTGACCCTCTTTTAACCAACCCTCTGATAGGTGACATTTGGTCGATGTTTCAGCAGGCTGACATGGTTCAGATTCGGCACATTTTTCGGGAAGCTAATTCTGCGGCGAACTGGATGGCTACCCGGGTTGCACATCATTCTGGACATGGGTTTGGAGACCTGGTGATCCATACCCGCCTATGTTTTTTCCAGATTTTGTATTATGATAAATTGAGCTTGACTCAACAAGGAAGGTTTGATTGCCCACTTGTAACAAAACAAAAACAAAAACAAAAACAAAAACAATTGGTTGATGCTTCGACAAAAACCTTTAGATCCATACAATTTCAATATTTCAATTTTGTTGAGTTAGCGTTTGGATTGTTTATACCCTAAATGAAGAGAGAGAGAGAGAGAGAGAGAGAGAGAGAGAGAGAGAGATTAAAGATATAATTAATAGTTACAAACTAATTAACTCAACCATTCGGAATCTGCTGACCGACAACAATTAATAATTGAACTGGTTTTTTAATAATCGAAGTAACAACTACGTCAAATAAAGCCATAATCTCCTGGCAGAAGAGATATGGTAGGTTTGTGCGAATCAATTAACTTTTTTTTAATGGTAGCATGGTAGGTCCCTTTTTTTTTTTTTTCTTTTAATTGTTAACAACTTAACATGTACGTGGTCCAAAACTTGGAATATATGCATGACATACATGACATGGGCGGTGAGTGGGGGCAACATTTGGGGCCACATTCATAATACATTCTCGATATTCCGGTAATTTCCCCTTTTTACTTTCCATTTCCTACCGTGCGACTTGCAAGCCGTCTTTATAAGGCGCAGCTGCGGTGCGGCAGCACGAACAAATTAATATTTAAAAAAAAAAATAAATCAAAAGGAGCACGAAGCACGAACCAAGAAGAAGATGGCAGCTCCGGCCAACCAAACGCTTTTACCGCTGAAAGGCCGAGTGGCGATCGTGACCGGCGGTGCCGGCGGCATTGGCTCCGCCGTCTGCACGCACCTGGCCTCCCTCGGCGCCCACGTCGTCATCAGCTACATCGGCGATCCAACCCCGGCCGAGAACTTAGCATCCGCTATCAACAACACCCACGCCACCGCCGGCGCTAGCCCCGGCCCCCCGCGGGCCATCGCCGTCGCCGCCGACGTGTCCAACGCAGCCCAAGTCAAGTCTCTGTTCGACGCTGCGGTGCATGCCTTCGGCCCGGACCTTCACATTCTCGTCACAGCCGCCGCCGTCCTCGACGCCGAGTACCCGTCGATCGCCGACACCAGCGAAGAAAAGTTCGACTGGCTGTTCAACACCAACTGCAAGGGCACGTTCCTCTGCTGCCGGGAGGCGGCGAACCGGCTGGTGCGCGGCGGCGGCGGGAGGATAATCACGTTCTCGTCGTCGGGGGTGGGGATGCTGCGGCCGGGCTACGGGGCCTACCTGGGTGCCAAGGGAGCCGTGGAGGTGATGACGAGGATTCTGGCGAAGGAGCTCCGAGGGACGGGGATCACGGCGAATGCGGTGGCCCCGGGATCGATATCGACGCCGATGTACTACGCCGGGAAGTCGGAGGAGGAGTCGTCGAAGTACGTGGGGGAGATACCCATGGGCCGGCTGGGCCTACCGGAGGACGTGGCCCCAGTGGTGGGTTCTTGGCCAGCGACGCCGGAGAGTGGGTGGTGAACGCCCAGGTCGTCCGCGCCAATGGTGGCAATGTGTAAGTTCGGTGTCAGTCATGAATAAAATTTTAATCAGTAGGTTGGAAAGTGGTTTGATGCGTTGTTATCTTACTTCAGCTTTCGGGGTTGAGAGTTTCATGGCTTAGACTGTTGTTCTCTTCTTAATTTGTTGAACTTGGATTTGTTCTCTTCTTAATTTGTTGAACTTGGATTTGGGTTTTTTTTTCACTTAATTTCTCTTTGGCAATGTGGTGAATGATGGATGCTATATTGTGGTTACATGAACTACATTGTATTTCATTTATTTTTTTGAATATTAAAATTTGCTAAGCCATGAATAAAAAAATTTTAAATAATAATAATATATAAAAGTTAGCCATGTGATGGCAAGTGGTTGGGTGAAAGTTCAAAGCGAGTGGTTATAGTTTTTTAGGGCTTAAATAAAATGATAAATGTACAAAGTTCATAAAGGCGCTATAAAGTAAATTAAATGGCCGTACTATAAAGCAGGCCGGACAAGGGCTGGGGCCTGGGCTTCTATCCACGTATCCAAGCGCTCCACTCCATCATGAACTACTAGTCTACTATTAAACCATATCCACATATCCAGGGCTGGGGCTTTTATCCACATATCCAAGGGCTCCACTCCATCATGAACTACTAATCTACTATTAGACCATATCCACATGTCCAAGGGCTGGGGCTTTTATCCACATATCCAAGCGCTCCACTCCATAAACTCCGTAAATGGATAGTACTCTTTCAGCTGCCTGCGACTGCGAACCATCCATACACTGCGCCATCCCCACCTTTAAACCAGCCATACATAAACTACACCAGTCGATCTAAACTATCCAACAGAATTAGAAAGTGTTAAAATAAAATTATTCTAAGGCCACAAAAGCTTGTTATAATAGAATAAAAGAAATACTTAGGTAGTGTTTGATTTTTCAAAAATTATTCATGAATAAATGTACATGATAGCATTTATCCACTGAGGAAATAAATATCTTTTAAAATTACAACTCTGCCATCAAAGGATAACTTTAGTTGTTCCTAAATTTCTTAGGTAGTGTTTGAAATAGGGAATAAGAAGGATATCCCCTCTTATTCCCAAAAGCCATAACTATGAGGGATAGCTAGGAATAAAGTTAACTATAAAAGGATAATCCATGGTTAACCATGGTTAATCATGAATTATCTCTCAATTTATTCCCAAAAAAATGCAGGAATAGTTGGTTATCCCTCCAAATAAGAATAAAAAAAAAAGTTATCCTATAGATTTACCTTTTTGCAATGATATGATCAATGGGATAGCTAAGGGATCCCTAGAGATAACATGGGATAAACTCTATCCCGTACACTTATCTATGGATAATATTTTTCTATCAAACACTATCTTAGGCTGTGTTTGATATGGTGGATAAGGGGGATATCCCCTATATATTCCTCCTTAACCATGGGTTATCCCTGAACTTTCCCTAGGAAACTCAGGATAACTAAAGTTATCCCTTGATGGCAGAGTGGTAATTTTAAAAAGGTGCTTATTCCCTTAGCTATCCCCTGGATAAATGCTATCTTGTACATTTATCCAGGGATAGCCAAAAAAACTATCAAACACAGCCTTAGGGAATAAGTTCAGAGGATAACCCATGGTTAAACATGGGTTATTCCCTCTGGTTAAACTTTTTCAGATATATCCCTTCTAGTAATAGAGATAAGAGAAAATATTCAAGAATATTCCCTTATCCCTTGTTTCAAACACTTTCTTAATCAAATGAAAACCTACGAAAAAATATTTTTGAAAAAGGGTTGTTGAAAAAATATTAGTCGATCTCACTGAAAAAAATACGATCCAATTTCAAAAGGCTTGACCATCCTACTTAATAACTAAATTAATGGACTCATTAGAACCAAGGAAAAAGAAGGAAAGAAAGAGGAAGCAGACCGAAGCTTGCTGAAAAATAAGGTAGTGTTTGAAATAGGGGATAAGAGGGGATATCCCCTCTTATTCCAAAAACCATAACTATAAGGGATAGTTAGGAATAAAGTTAATAAAAGGGATAATCCATGATTAACCATGGTTAACCATGGGATATCCCCTCAATTTATTTCCTAGAGAATGCAGGAATAGCTGGTTATCCCTCCAAATAAGAGTAAAAAAAAGTTATTATATGAATCTACCTTTTTACATTTGATATGATCAATGAGATAGTCAAGGGATATCCCTATGGATAGCCAGAGGACAAACTCTACCCCATATACTTATCTATGAATAATATTTTTTCTATCAACACTACCTAAATGTTTTTCAACTTAACAAACTAAAATATGATGTCATGTTGCTGACCCAGCTATCACAGGGCATGACAACCACTACATGTTCCTAAGATGCGGTCTCATAAGTGTGTGTGGGTCATCTAATATATATCATTAAATAATTATTATAAATAAAATTTAAATTTAATATTATTATGTTCAATATAAATTTTTAATAATTTAAAATAAATCACTGATAATGTTTATGATTCAATCAAGTAAATTATAAAATATACACAATATCTGTTTTGCTCAATTAATAATCTTCCATCAATAGTGTGATGAATCTACTACTTTATATCTGAAAAAAAGAAATTATAAAATAATGAGCATAATAAATTCGTCAGTAATGATCACCTAATCGAATAACTCAATGGTAAATAATGATAAACATACCATCTATATAACTCATCATATCCAAAAATAATAAAAAATATTTAATTTACATAATCATACATCAATTAAAATATCTATTTCTTTCAATTAACCACCACCACAACATAGGATTGGTTCTGAAGTGGAAGGCCTTTTATCTTTATTATATTTTTAATTATATCATATAAACATTTTTTTTAATAAATTTCTAATTTCATCTTTAAATCTATTTATCTTTACTTTATATTTCATATTTTATAAATATTTCTAATATTTTATATAAACCATTGAATTTAACTCAAGATAGAAATAAAATTTTAAAAATTTCTCAAAATTTATTAAATTTTATTTCTCTTGGTAAATTATATTTTCAAAACTTCCAACTTCTCTATAATCTAAAAAAACAGCCGGCAATATTATATATTCGTTACAAAATTAGGGAAGGGGTAGGATAATTGGTACTGGATAAAATATTAGTAGCTTTGTAAAAATACGGCAAAAATCATATACTAATACCAGAATTAAGCTGATGAGAATTTTATATAGATTTATCAAAGAAATGACAATCATAAAATATAGATATATATCTTTAAATTTAAAACATGATTGTATATATTTAATAGCATGGGTGGTATATAAGGATTTAAATTCTCATATTCTATCTTTAAAAATTGTATATATTTAATAGCATCTCTAACTTTACTTATATATATATATATATATGATTTAATAACTTTTAAACTATCTTGTATTAAATTTATAATATAGCATACACATTTAAAATAAAATAATTTCTTATTTAAAATGTGATACATATGTGATTTGAATAATTCAATAGCGCTTGTCCAAATATCAAATGTAAGAGCTATTCATAAATTTTTTTAAATCTTAAATTTTTGATAAAAGTCAAGATATTTTACAGCCTACAATAAATTTTAATAATTATTTTTATTTAATTTTTTAAATAAGAAAAATTTTCTAACTCACCTTCTTGGCTAATTCTGATTTAAGATTAGGTAGTGTCATAAGCCACACTCTCATATTTCTTCTAGTGCTAGGTTGGATGACCAGTTCCTTTAGAAGTATTGCAGCTGTAAATTTTTTTTTTTTTTGTAGACTTTACAAATCGCACAAATCCTTTTGTTGGTGATTTCTTTGATATTATAGTGCAACTAAACTCCAAAGGTCATAGGTTTAGTCTCGAACATGATGACCAATATGGCATCAATAACAATAGTGGGCTCAGGGATATGGGATTCAAACTATGATTAATGTGTCCCATATTACATTTGTGTCTGTCAAACTCTTGGCCAAGGGATGGGCGAGAGCTACTAAATGAGGCTGATGACGCCAAGTCATCTTCTTCAAACGTCGGGGAAGACGGACGTCCTTCTCTCCGGACCTCTGCAAGAAAAGTCCCGGAAGACCGGTTGTTCCGGTGGGAACCCTCCGACGCTCAAGTCAGTCACTTGGGATCAGACAAGAACCACTCAGCGGAAAGGAGCTGAGACAGTTAGGGTTTTGCTAGGAGGAAGAAAGCTAGAAAACCAGAGTTCGGATCCTTACTTACAACGCGGGCGTGCGTTTTTATACCTGTCCGAATATCCCATCTTACTGTTCCGGAAGATTGTCATCGTACCATCACTGTGCGTGCCGGAGGCGTCCTGCAATACTTGTCAACATGGCGTTACACGTGTCTAACAGCCGCGGTTGTATTTGGTGTGCGCCGTTGCTTCACGCGACCGCGCACAGTGCAAGTGGTAGCGAGTCGTACTCCGTAACGGGACACAGTCACGCACAGGAACATGCAGTGCACCATACGCCGTTATGAGGCATGGCTGCAAGCAGCCACGGGCGCACGGAAAGTCACGTGGGCGCGTCAGGTGGTCCGGAGCTGTCATTTGGTTCGAAGGCTGGTCCGCGTGCTAATGTTGATGATACCCGCGCACCCCGAGACCGGAGGGGGGGGTCTCGAGGATCGAGATACGACCCGAGACCGGAGGGGGTCCCGACCCCGGAGGGGGTCTCGGGGTGAGATAATGCTGGTGCACCCCGAGAGGGGGGGGTCTCGGGGTCGAGATATGGTGATCCTCTCGGGGGTGAGATAATGCTGGTGCACCCCGAGACCGGAGGGGGTCTCGGGGTCAAGATATGGTGATCCCACCCCGAGACGGAGGGGGGTCTCGGGGGTGAGATAATGCTGGTGCATGAGACACTCGGGGTCCGAGACCGGGGGAGGGTGCACCCGAGACCGGAGGGGGGTCTCGGGGTCGAGATATGGTGATCCCACCCCGAGACCGGGGGGTCTCGGGGGTGAGATAATGCTGGTGCACCCTCTCGGGGTCGAGATATGGTGGAGACCGGGGGGGTCTCGGGGTGAGATGCTGGTGCACCCGAGACCGAAGGGGGTCAGACGAGACCGGAGGGGGTCTCGGGGTTAATGGTGCACCCCGAGACCGGAGGGGGTCTCGAGATGGTGAGAGACCGAGACTGGTGCACCCCGAGACCGGGGGGGTCTCGGGGACGAGATCGGGGTGAGATGCTGGTGCACCCCGAGACCGGAGGGGGTCGGGGTCGAGATATGGTGATCCCACCCCGAACCGGAGGGGTCTCGGGGTGAGATAATGCTGGTGCACCCCGAGACCGGAGGGGGTCTCGGGGTCGAGATATGGTGATCCCACCCCGAGACCGGAGGGGGTCTCGGGGGTGAGATAATGCTGGTGCACCCCGAGACCGGTGGGGGGTCTCGGGGTCGAGATATGGTGATCCCACCCGAGACCGGAGGGGTCTCGGGGGTGAGATAATGCTGGTGCACCCCGAGACCGGAGGGGGTCTCGGGGTCAAGATATGGTGATCCCACCCCGAGACCGGAGGGGGTCTCGGGGGTGAGATAATGCTGGTGCACCCCGAGACTGGAGGGGGGTCTCGGGGTCGAGATATGGTGATCCCACCCTGAGACCAGATGGGTCTCGAGGGTGAGATAATGCTGGTGCACCCCGAGACCGGAGGGGGGTCGAGATATGGTGATCCCACCCCGAGACCGAAGGGGGTCTCGGGGGTGAGATAATGCTGGTGTACCCCAAGACTGAAGGGGGGTCTCGAAGTCGAGAGATGGTGATCTCCGTTAGCTGCTGTTACCTTTTATTCTAACGATGTTGGATCAACCACATCAGATGCCCCCTCACCCCTGAGGCGAAGCGGGCCCCACTGGCAAGGCAAAAGGGGTGCTATCTCCCACGTGGCTGATCCCCATCCACATCTCTTATGCGGACGGCATGGGGAATGTGAAGGCGGCCGCTTCCGTATACTGTGCCCGCCACGATCGACCTCGAGGAGGTTAGCTCTTCGAAGTCCGCGAAAAGCTGCATCATCATTACCTCTCATAGCGGCGACGTCAGCGGGGTCCCATCATTGGCCTGGAGGTGTTCCGTACCACGCGCTGGGCAACCATCGAGGCGAGCCAGCCTATGGTGGGGGCCATGTGGCTGACGAGACGAGGCGGGACATTTGAAAACCCAATAAAACTCGAATGGGGGGTTGAATCTGGCCTACCGCTACTGCATCGTCGTCTTCCTCTGAGCCTGCGCTTTGGTCTCCCCTGCAACCCGAATCCTGCGTTTAGCTTTCCTTTCCTCAGGTCAGTTCTTTGTCCATTCTAGACTCCATCTCCTCTTTCACCCATGAGTTCTCCATCCTGGACCTCGGAGGACGATTCGGAGAATCGTTCCTCCCTCTGAGAGGCACTGCGCCTCTCCTACACCTTCCCCTTCTCCTCCGCTTGAATGGTCCACTGATTCAGAGGACCGCGTCCCCTGGCCCGGCGATGGGTCGCTGGTGGAGCCCCATCGAGGGGCCGCCGGTCAGAGGCCGGCACCTCCTCGAGGGTGAGGGGTCCCCGAGGGGACCGCCTCCACGGTAACAGGTCTGGATTTGGCAAAAATCCGGGCCCGTTACCAGATTCCCCGGACGTTGAGCTTTTTCTGCCGACTCCCGACGATAGGGTCATCTCCTCCCGACCCGGTCGGGTGGCCCTTTATGAGATTTGCCTAAGGCAGGTCTTCGTCCACCCTTTCCTCTTCATCAACCTTCTTGACTACTACTCCTTGACCCCTTCTCAACTGGTCCCGAACTCCTACCGGGTCGTCAGCGCCTTTGTCATTCTCTGTCATCGTCTGGCATCACCCCCGAATCTCTCTTTTCCGTTCTTCTATATCCTCCGGTCCCAGAAGGGTTGGTGGCTGTTCCAGCCCCGACCCAATCGGGTCCTCAAGCTTTTTCTTCCTTCTTCAATCAAGGGATGGAAATCCCGATTCTTTTTTGCTGGCCTAGACCAAGTCAGGCCCCGGTGGGAGACCCCGACCTCCGAGGCAACGCGAACTCCACCGTCCACCCTGGAGATCGAGAAGCGTTGGGTCAATTGCTGCTGCCGAGATCCCTCGGTACACCTTGCTCTTGACGGAAGATAACCTCGAGTCGGCGGGTCTTATCTCCCACCGGGGTAAGCCATTCCACACTTAGCCAAAATTTTGCTTGCTTCTTTTTTTTTTTTTTGACTTTGACTGATGTCGTGCAGCCATGAAGATATCGGCAGAGAAGCTCCTGAGGCCGCTCTAAAAAGAGGGCCCGGGAGGGGCCACCCGGAGGCCAGCGAGCTCCAGCCCCAAAACGCCCGACGGCTCGGGCTCCCCACCACCAGCACCACAAGACCCCCGGCTGCTCCAGAAGTTGATCTCACAGCCGACACCCCCCAGAGATGGCGGCGAGCCAGCCCAATCGAGGAGCGGCAAGCCGGCGGAGGAGCCCATAGTGGCTGGAAGAGCTTCCTGCCCCTGGCGAACCGACCCCGCCGGAGGCTGCCATGGATGGGGCGAGGGGCCATCAAGGGTAGCAAGCCCACCCCCCGAGAGGTCGCCTAGGAACAGCCCGCGCATCGAGCCGGAGACTGCCGAGACGGCCGAACGGAGTGGGGCCAAGCCAGGGCCGCCCCGGGACTCCTTGAACGATGGTCGCTGGGCTGAGCGGGTCCTTGCCCCGGTTTTTATGCCCGAGTCCTGGAGGACCTCAGCCACTAGAAGGCGAGCGCATTCTTCCGGGATTCCTATGCGGCCGTCGTCAGGGTAAGCGGTCTTTTCGCCTTTGCCTTTATGTTTCTCTTTTTTCTTTTTTTGGCTAACCTGGAACTTACGCATGCAGCTCGCACACTCCCTGAGGGCCGCCAGGGATGTAATCCATGGTGGGAAGGCCCTTCTGCGAGGCGCAGAAGGAGGCTGAGGACGCTCAGCGCCGCGCGGAGGCGGCCGAAGAGGCGCTGGAGTCGGCCAAAAGCGCCTGGGCAGTGAAACCAAGGCCGCTGAAACCGAGCGGAGGCCGACGCCAACCGTGTGGGCGGCGCTCCACCAAATGACGGAGGCCGAGAACGCTGTGATGGCCAGAGATCTACACATCTCTGAGCTACCTTAGCCCTCCAGGAGGCGAGGGTCGGCGGTTGCGGCGAGGAGAGAGAAAAGGCCGCGGAGGAAGAGGCACGGGCAGCGAAGGAAGGGGCAAGCCAATCCGGGAGGAGGCGAGCCGCGCCCGGGAGGCCGAGAGGGCTGCAGTGGCAGCCCTCGCCGCGGAGGAGAAGGCTCGGGCCGCATGAGGTGGAAGCTGCCATCGTGGCCAGGACCGCTGGGATTATAGAAGAGTACAAAGCGTCCGAGTGCTTTACAGATGATTTGGCAGAAGCCTCGGCGGCAGTGTTCCTCGAAGGATTCCAGCATGGGAAGGAGAAAATGCCAGGGATTTGAACATTCCCCAAGCCCTAGAAGTTGAGCTAGATCACTTCTCAGATTCGGCCCCCTCCGACGATGAGCCCGCGCCAGCAGAACCGTGAGCTTGTATTTTTGTTTTTGCAAGTCCGACGATGTCGGCATTTTGTAATCCCTTCAAATTAATGAGATACTTTTTCTTCAAAATACATTGTCTATTTACTCCCCTGAATTCGTTGGTTGACAATGCGCGGCACCATGGTCCCATTAGTCCCGCTAGTGCCAGGGGATAACTCTCAACTCATATGAGCTATTCCGCTTAGCCATCTAGGACCGAAAACTGGGGCCAGGGAGGATAGGTTTCTTGGGTTGAAGCGCCGGTAGTTGGAGGTTGAGGTAGGTGGGTTCCTCAGGACCGACGGCGCAACGCCTGCTAGGAGTATGTCGGGCCTTGCGCCAAGTAGGCATGTGGCTTTTGGTGCCGACGGTGGTCGAACTTTATCTGGCCGGTGGGACTTTATGTGCCGTCGGGTGTCGAACTTTATGTGCCGTTAGGTGTCGGGCTTTATGTGTCGTCGGGTGTCGGGCTTTATGTGCCGTCGGGTGTCGGCTTTATGCCTGGCTGATGCAGGGCTTTAGGTGCCAATGGGTGTCAGGCTTTATGCCTTGCTGGCCCAAGGCTTTAGGTGCCGATGGGTGTCGGGCTTCATGTGCCGTCGGGTGTCGGGCTTTATGCCTGGCTGGGGTAGGACTTTACGTGCCAACGGATGTCGGGCTTTATACCTGGCTGGCCCAGGGCTTTAGGTGCCAACGAGTGTCGGGCTTTATGCCTGGCTAGCCCTGGCTGGCCCAGGGCTTTAGGTGCCGACGGGTGTCGGGCTTCATGCCTGGCTGGCTCAGGGCTTTAAGTGCCGATGGGTGTTGGGCTTTATGCCTGGCTGGTGCAGGGCTTTAGGTTCCAACGGGTGTCGGGCTTTATGCCTGGCTGGCCCAGGGCTTTAGGTGCTGACAGGTGTCGGGCTTTATGCCTGGCTGGCCCAGGGCTTTAGGTGCCGACGGATGTCTGACTTCATGCCTGGCAGGCCCAGGGCTTTAAGTGTCGACGGGTGTCGGGCTTCATGCCTGGCTGGCCCAGGGCTTTAGGTGCCGACGGGTGTCGGGCTTCATGCCTGGCTGGCCCAGGGCTTTAGGTGCCGATGGGTGTCGGGCTTCATGCCTGGCTGGTGCAGGGCTTTAGGTGCCGACGGGTATCGGGCTTCATGCCTAGCTAGCCCTGGGCTTTAGGTGCCGATAGGTGTCGGGCTTTATGCCTAGCTGGCCCAGGCTTTTAGGTGCTGACGGTGTTGGGAATTGTATCCTAAAGCCAATCATTTGATGATTGTGCTGATGTAAATTGTATATAAATTGATATATTAATAAAATTTATTTGGTAGTTTATTCATTACAAGAACATCTTCTTAATACTCCTGAAAGTATGAAGCCCTTAGGATCTTCCTCACGATAAAGGAGGATTTATCTTAGAAGGTCCTTAAAAGAGTTCGTGATCAAATGATATACTATGACAGGGCCATAGTACTATCAATTATAGGACGTTGTATATCATATTTGTTGGTTATCCTCTTAACCAAGGAGTGTAGAGACACTGGTATGACATACAGGTGAAAGTGTAGGAGTACATTTCACCGAACGTGACTCATTTCCGGATACTCTGCTGTCAAGAGTTAATCCGAAAAGATATAGGTATAAGTATCCTTCAGACCTGATATCACAACCAGTGGCTTACAAGCAACTCATTGTACTTAGGTGTCGGACTACCTGGATTTCTAATCCAGCTACGAAAGGTTACTGGGTGCAGTCAAGTACTTGTGGTAGTCAGTTGTGGATCAAGATGGAATTTGACCTATCCCATTAAAAGGAGAAATGCTTGTGTTTCAATTTAGCAAGACCTTGGCCAAGGCACTTCATGTGAAAGTCACATGATCACTAAAGTTGAAATCACTTTATGGATGTGCTATTTAGAGTTGACAGGCTCTTAAGCCATCTTTAGCATTTGTGGTCAAGAGGATGAATTATACGATAACTGTTTCTTAGGGTTCTTGGAGTTTGCTTGGCAACTCTTCAACCTATCCGAACGTCGGGTTCCATTGCTAGATGGGCACATTGATTAGTATAGAAAGTTGTTTCTATGCTACCGGCTTAGGTTCGAACCTAGAGAGTCACACGCATAGAAGTTTCCTAGGATGATCTATTTTGATCAACGATTGAGAATCGTATATAATTTAATTAATCAATTTGATTGATTGAATTATCTCAATTAGGTTAAGTACAATTGAATAAGATTCAATTTGGTTTAAGTCTATTAGAAGGACAAGTCAATTTCAAATATTGATTTGAAATTAGACTTGATTTGAATTTAAATAGATTCAGGACTAGCCAAATTTGATTTGGGCTTGGACCATGATCTATGTGGGTTAAGTCAAATAAATTCAGATCAGAACCCAAACCTCTCGAATATGAATCTCATATGATGAGATGGCTAAAATCTCATCTCATGAGATAGAATTTAATACATGACATTTATTTACCGAACGTCGAATTTATCCCTCATCTCTTTGATTTTCTCCGAACGACGGAACTAAACCAAACACCGCGACTCCTTGGTTTTCTCCGAACGTCGGAATTAAAACCAAGCGCCGCGCCTTCGGCGTCTCTTTGCTTTTGCCAAACAACGGATTCTTAAATGTCAGAATTAAATGTCAAGGCTAAATCGAGACTATAAATAGAGGGCATTTCCTCACCATAGAACACAGAACAAAAATAGAACAGCAATACACGATTTGTCGTGGATTGTAATTCTAAATTATCGTGGATTGTAATTCTAAAATGTTAGAATAGAAAATCCTGGTTATTCTGGTGTTAGCGGAAGCCTGATGGATCTTGGAGGAAGATTCAAGTGAGAGGATTCAAGATCAGCAAAGCTATTTTTTCGCGAGCTAGCACTTCCAAAAATCTAATCATTCGGGGCTTCGTGTGGATGATACTAGAGGCCGGACGATTGAACGGTTGCAGAGCAATAAGGATTTACCTACTGTTCTTAAGGTAAGTGATTTGATCCCTAGATCTTAAGGCAGGCTTCAAGATAATAGTGTGACTAGTCATCTTGAAGATCAAGATATGATCTTGATGTTTTTATATGCATATTTTAGATCAAACGACCCTGAATATATAGGCAAAGATATGATCTTGATGCATATTAGATAGATTAATATGTAATCTTTTAATTTCCGCAATGATAATAGTTATCAATTTTTAAAATATGCATGCCTCGGAGACTATTTCTCCCTACAAATGGTATCAGAGCCATGGTTTCGTTAATGGTCTAATTTATTGCATGTAAATTAATATTCTCATTAATTGTGTAATTATGGCTAAAACTTATCATAAGGCCATATGGTCACAGGTGGATTGAAAATCCGAATTACCCATTCAATGAGGTATTCTGTGACATATTGTCGGCAATTATTTTATCGTTGATGCTTTGTTTAAAGAAAATTTAAATTGTGCTTTGGCATCAAAACATAGATTACACACACTCTCAAAAGATATTTTATATTTGATACATATTGATGTTGTATAAAATCATAATATTTGCATGTTTAGTATAAAAACATAGATATGATATATGATGGCATGATGTCTATGTTATAAAACATACAAATATTTATGAGAGTTTTATTTGAATGTCAAATATTAGTTCATAAATTTTTTTTAGATATGATCTAAATATAGGAATTATAGTAGTAACATTATGCTTGATTGAAATATATGACATGTTAACATGAAATATATTTAATCATTTAGGTTAGCTAAATCGGGTCCATAAAGGGTTAGACTCTAAGGTTTAAATCAACTGGACTAAAAGAGTATTTATTCAAATCTAATTAGATTAGGTTAAGAATGCTCTAAATCAAACAATAGTTGTAGTTGATCAAGTCCTTCTCTTTGATTAAACCAAATGGAAGTAGATTAGGCTCCGTGGTTGAGCATGAATCTATTAGATGGTCAAATCAGAATTGGTTAACCGTATGATGTCAAGGTGGGATGGCAAGTTGCTCTAGGATCAACGATCGAATGGTTTTTAATTGGGAGCTACTCATATTGATGCGTCTTTAACAAGTTAATGGTATATCCCTCCCATCGATCTCTCTCACCTGGTCATTGTGGTGAACCATTTATGATTCAGATCATTTACCTGATTCGGGTTGACCCATGCCTGTAAGAATATCAGTATGACTGATTTATGTGCCACTTAACCTGACTTAATCTTGTTTCATTCTACTGATTTCATAGATTCAGTGGGAGAACTTGATTAGTCAATTTATCTTCATATTATTAAAATCCTCTAAAATTATTAGGTCCTTAAAATGAAATAGTTATACGATAACTAGATCATAGCCTCCCATTAAGGTGGGTGATAATGAGTCCGATGTCTTGATAATCATTGGAGGCACTCCATGCCTGGTGCTTGTCAACCATCGGAATTATCATTCATTATATGATAAGTCAGCGTAACTATTAAATAAATAGTCAGGTGAGCCGAGCTTCACTCGGGCTTGGTTGTCTATTGATAGGTTACACTGATTATATCATTTAATGGTTGGACCTAACCAGAACTTTCAGTGGAGGCACTTCATGCCTGCTGAAGAGGTACATGGGGCAAAACTGAACACTAAGAATTGTTTGGGAAAACAATTGGTTTTGAACCTACTCTTAAATGCATATGGGTTAGCCAAGCTTCACTTGGGCCTGTATGTAGTTTATGTAGATCTTAGTGCCCGGTAAAGAATTAAGAATAATTCTTCGAATTGGGGTGTAGAAGCTATCAATTTGAACAAAATAGTAGGAGAATCTTTAGACTAAAGTCCAAGTCTTTAGACTAAATCAATTTATATACTAATAAACTTTAGTTTTTTCTTATGCAGAACATGGCCACTAATTTATCATTAAGGTCCCTATTGGATAGTGACAAATTGAATGGTTCCAATTTCAATAGCTAGTTCAGAAAACTTAAGATCGTCCTTGAGCATGAGAGGATTCTATATATCTGAATAATCCTACACCAAAGATACCTGATGCAAACACCCAAAGTTCTGAGAGAGACACTTATCAGAAGTGGCTCAATGATAGAACTAGTGTGCGTTGTATCATGTTAGCAGCAATGAACGATGAATTCGGTTGCCGGTTCGAGAATGCTCAGCCAGAAGAAATCATTCAAGCGTTGAATGAATCTTTCGGCACACCCAATGATGTTGAAAGGCACAAGACTAGTTGTGTTATTTTCAATGCTCAAATGAGAGATGGATCTCCTGTCACTGATCATGTATTGTACATGATCGAGAAGATAGAACTTCTAAGCAAGCTCGGCTTTCCCTTATATGAGCAGTTGGGAAAAGATGCGATCCTGAATTCCTTGCCTCCATCCTTCCGACCTTTCCTTACTCATTTTCGAATGACAAAGCCTGCAGTCAACTACCACGGTTTGTTGGGGTTGTTACAGAACTTTGAGAAGGATAACCAGCTCTTTAAGGGTTTGGTTAATGTGGTTGAAGGATCTAAGGTAGGCGTAAACCCTTTGGGAAAGGAAAGAAGAAAAAAATAATAAAAGGGTGCAACATGCTAGGACATCTATAAGGGATCAGATGTAGAAGAAGAAAGTTGATAAAAGTCAAGATGAATGCTTTCACTGCAAGATGCAAGGGCACTGGAAGAGGAACTGTCCTCTTTACATTGCCACCTTGATCCAAATAGGCCAAAGAAGAAAAAAGAGCAAGATGTTGCTCAACAAGGTATTTATATGATAACACCTTATAATTTTTCTATATATGATAATGAGACCTGGGTATTGGATACCGGGAGTCCTTTTAACATTTGCAATTCATTGCAGGGACTACAGGTCACCAGAAGATTTGAGGACAATGAAAGATTCCTAAATGTCAGCGATGGAAGATTAGTTCCAGTACTGGCATTAGGAGTTCTTGAAATAGTTTTCAATAGAAATGTCATTATACTAAATGATTGTCATTTTTACCCAACGTTCTTATTGAACGTAATTTCTGTAGGCCTTCTAGCCAAAAATAATTATGAAATTTCAATAAAGGATGTTACTTTGAATATCATTATGAATGGAGTCACTGTAATGACTGAGCATTTATCTAATGGCATTATATATTATCACAGCCTGTGAATGTAGTGTACCAATCAAGTAAGCGCTCTAGAACAACTGATGTCACAGATATTTATCTTTGGCACCATCGGCTGGGTCATATCAACAAGAACAGATTAAACAGGTTAACTCAGGAGGGCATCCTTCGAGTTGATGATTGTGAATCATTAACTACCTATGAATCATGTCTTCTTGGTAAAATGACCAAGTCATCTTTTACTGGAAAAGGTGAAAGAGCCAAAGAGCTATTGGGTCTAGTACATACTGATGTATGTGGACAATAGCACTTGTGCTAAAGGTGGATACTACTACTTCATTACTTTTACAGACGACCTTTCTAGGTTTGGTTTGTCTATCTTATGCGACATAAATCTGAATCGTTTGAAATGTTCAAACTATATCATAAAGAAGTAGAAAAATAAATCGAAAAGTGTATTAAGACCCTTCGATCAGATCGAGGAGGCGAATACCTTTCCAATGAATTTGTGATATTTTAAAGGAGAATGGGATTCTCTCCCAATGGACTCCTCCTGGAACACCGCAACATAACGGTGTCAGAAAGAAGGAACGAACTCTGTTAGACATGGTTCGGTCCATGATGGGTTTTGCAAGCGTGCCAATATCATTTTGGGGATATGCATTAGAATCAGCTTGTCATATTCTTAATAAGGTTCTAAGTAAGTCTGTTTCTAAAACTCCACATGAGATGTGGTATGGATATAAACCGGTTATTACTATCTGAGAGTCTGGGGGTGTCCGGCTTATGTGAAACGTGCAAAATCAGACAAACTTGAACCCAAATCTGACAAATTTTTCATCGGCTATCCGAAAGAAACAAAAGGATATTACTTCTACAATACTGAAGAACAAAAGTTGTTCATTAGTAATAGAGCAGTTTTTCTTGAAAAGGAGTTCCTTAGTAAAGGAACAAATAGCTCTAATGTTGAACTTGAGGAAGTTAATCAAGTAGAAGGAACAACACAAACCAGTGAACCCTAGAATCTGAGTTGATTAAATCAAACTCAAAACCTATTTTAGATGCACCATTAAGGCGATCTGGTAGAGTACCACATCAACCGGACAGATACTTGGGTTTCTTGGTCCAGAACGATGATCCTATTGAACTCGATGAGAACAACGAGGATCCGATCACCTATATGGATGCTATGCAAAGGACTGACTCTAATAAATGGCTTGATGCCATGAAATCCGAACTTGATTCCATGAAGGACAATAATGTATGGACATTAGTTGACCCACCCGAAGGGATAAAACCCATAGGGTGTAAATGGGTTTTCAAGAGGAAAAGAGGCGCAGACGGAAAGGTAGAGACCTATAAAGCACATCTG
This sequence comes from Calamus simplicifolius, assembly GCA_900491605.1. Classification (NCBI taxonomy): domain Eukaryota; kingdom Viridiplantae; phylum Streptophyta; class Magnoliopsida; order Arecales; family Arecaceae; genus Calamus; species Calamus simplicifolius. Next base: position 508,563 of record UESW01001316.1, read on the forward strand.
GTTGCCAAGGGGTATCGTCAACGTTATGGTATTGACTATGACGAAACATTTTCTCCTGTGGCAATGCTGAAATCCATTCGGATTATGCTAGCTATAGCAGCACACTTCGATTATGAGATTTGGCAGATGGATGTTAAAACCGCTTTTCTAAATGGTGATTTAGAAGAACAGGTGTATATGATACAGCCTGAAGGTTTTATATCTGAAGATGAGTCTAAAGTGTGCAGGCTACAGAAGTCTATTTATGGACTTAAGAAAGCATCAAGGAGTTGGAACATACGATTTGATAAAGTGATCAAATCTTATGGCTTTATTAAGAATAAAGAAGAACCTTGATTTATAAATGGGCTAACAATTCTGTTATTGTATTTCTTGTATTATATGTGGATGATATTCTCTAATTGGGAATGATATCCCTGCATTACAAGGAATAAAGACATGGTTATCATCATAATTCTCCATGAAAGATCTGGGAGAAGCATCTACATCCTAGGGTGAAGATCTATAGAGATAGATCTAAGAGGATGCTAGGTTTATCCCAATATATGTACATTGACACAGTGCTAAAGAGGTTTAGCATGGAGAATTCCAAGAAAGGCTATCTTCCGATAGGCCATGAAATTCATCTTTCTAAGAAGGATTGTTCGACAACTCCTAATGAAAGAGAACGTATGAGTCGAATTCCATATGCTTTGGTAGTAGGATCGATTATATACACCATGACATGTACAAAACCAGATGTGGCATACTCACTAGGAGTAGTGAGTAGATACCAATCTGATCCAGGAGAAAATACTGGCAAGTTGTTAAGACAATCCTTAAGTATTTGAGAAATACTAAGGACCAGTGGTTAGTCTATGGAGAGTCTGATTTGAAACTTGTTGGATATACTGATTTCAGTTTTCAATCAGATCATGATGATAGCAAAAGTGTATCGGGTTTCGTGTTTATCCTAAATGGTGGAGCTGTTTGCTGGAAAAGGTCCAAGCAACATACAGTGGTAGATTCGGTGTGCGAGGCAGAGTACATCGCTGCATCAGATGCTGCGAAAGAAGCTGTGTGGCTGTGAAAGTTCATCTCCGAGCTTGGAGTGACACCTTCCATAGATGAACCAGTCCTGTTATACAGTGATAGCACTGGTGCCATAGCTCAAGCAAAGGAACCACGAGCATATCACGCACCAAGCACATAATGCGCCGGTTTCATCTTATTCTAGAGATAGTAGACCGAGGTGACATAAATGTTGAGAAATTATTGTAACATAATTACTCCAACTTATTGATTTTGATGATTTCCAAAAGACATTGCTTTACTTTCTAAAAGGCTATGAACATGTTAAGTCAACAATGAAATATTCAATTTCAAATTGGAAACTATGAACTATTAAAAATATAATGAGTTTCTTGAATCAATTGAATATATGTTTCAGTGAGCTATACTTATGAATTCAAAAATGATTTTCTATACCAATCTTTTAAAGATCAATGACTTAATGAAAATGCTTTGAAATTGAGCATTACTGTTAAATCAACATTATCTAAGTCATATTTATATTTCAAAGTTGGTTGGGATGATTTTCAAAGCAAATCAGAATGTTTTCTGATTTTTGTATCAGTCCCGAGCCGACTCGAGAGTTTCCGAGTCGACCCCTGAACTTTCTCGAGCCGACTCGACTGTGCGAGCCGACTCGACTCAGACGGCAGAAAGACTCATTTTTGAGTGCCTCTCGAGTCGACTCCCAGCTTTTTCGCGAGTCGACCCCTGAAAGTCACGAGTCGACTCCCAGATTTTCGCGAGTCGACCCCTGAAA
>UESW01001317.1:0-30110 GCA_900491605.1 Calamus simplicifolius
ATTTGAGCTTTTCTTCTTTTCTACTTTTCTTCTTCTCCTTAAAGATTGAATCAGGCCTCAGCTCAGATTCTTCACTGAAAATCGTAGTTGAGAAGTTGAAGAAATTTGGGCTTTTTGAACTCCTTTTCACTTTGGAAATCCTCCAATTTAAACTTCGGATGCTTCGATTCTTTGAATCTCTTCAGTAAATGGGCATGGACTCAGAGATTTCTCTCTTTCTTTTTCACTGGATATATCTCTCATTTCTGATATTTCTCTCTATTTCTTTTTTTTTTTTTGTTCTTTTTTCATTCTTTTTTTTCAAACGGACGAATCCGTCTTTTATAGATCCATAGGTGAAATATAGCCATTGGAATGTACCTGGATAGTTCGTCCACAAAAAAATAGCCATTAGAAGTTAGGTAAAGAAAATATTACCATTGGAGCTAAACTGTCACTTTTGAGAAATGTCCTTGATAGGTTGGAGTCGGCTCCAACTTTTCATGTGTCGGCTCCAAGTCGGGGTGTCCAAAAATAGTAATAAAAGTTCGTTGAGGAGTCGGCTCCAAAAAAGTTAAGTGGCGGCTCGACGCATTCGGGAGTCGGCTCGGTGTCGACTCTAACACTGTCCAAATAACATTGCTCTCTGTACTCAGGTTAGAGTCGGCTCCAGAAACTCAGGTGTCGGCTCTGCAACTTTCAAGTGTCAGCTCCTGAACTCCAGGTGTCGGCTCCAGAAACTGATGCAAAAGGAATTTCACTGTATCTCAAGTTGGAGTCAGCTCTGAAACTATAGGTGTTGACTCTGGACCGTGCCGAATTCTAGAAAAGTTCTGATACGCCCTGGGGTCGGCTCTAGACTGTTGAGGTGTCAACTCTAAGTTCTGAACTTAAATAATTTTCATTAAAATTTGATTCAAAACTTATCAAATTATCAGAAATATAATGAATATACTCATGGCTTTTGTTATCATCAAAATCAATAATTGGGTAAATAATTCATCAATAATTTTCCAACACCTTTCCTAAAGCCTGTTACACTCTTGACAGAAATTCACGAGAAGTTTTATGTAATTGGGTTAGAGGATTAAATTTTCAGATGGTTAGCTTCAAATATCGTAGGTGTGTGGACATGCATAAGCTCAAGTTGTGGTATGAGAGTCATGACCATCATGTTTTCATGCAACGGTTATTTCTAGAGCTTTTTGTGAGTTTCTTCCACACCATATGTGGAAGGCATTGATGGAGCTCAGCTTGTTCTTCAAGGAGTTATCTGCCGCAGTCATTACTTCTGCATTAATGGCAAGGCTTGAGAAGAAAATTTTAATTATTTTATGCAAGCTGGAGCAAATTTTCTCCTAGTTTTTTTGACTCAATAGAGCATTTACCGGTTCACTTGCCATACGAAGCGAGTATAGCTGGTCCCGTGCAGTATCGCTGGATGTATCCTTTCGAGAGGTAAATATGTAAATCAGTAATACATGTTGACATTTCAAATATTATTTCATTGCGAGAAAGTTGGTTTATTTTTTTTCTCACCTTTACATATAGGTACCTTAAGAAGTTAAAAAATAATATGTATAATAAGGCAAGGGTTGAAGGTTCTATATGCAATGCACACTTGGTTAAAGAAGTTTCAGCTTTTGCCTCGCATTACTTTGAGGGTCACATCCATACGAAGACCCAAAATGTTGGCCCAGATGACAACCCAAGAGGGGGGAGGGTGAATTGGGTTCTTAAAAATTTAACACTTTAAAACTAAGTGCTTTGATATGAAAGTGCTTGAGTGCAATTTGTAGATAAATGCTAAGCACAAATAACTTAGATAGAGAGAGAGAGACAAAGCATGGCAAACACAAAGATTTTATAGTGGTTCGATGTATCCAACACCTACGTTCACTCCCAAGCAGCACTTGGGTCCACACTATAATCCACTTGATTACAGCCGAGTTGTCTTACAAGCTCACAACCCAAACTTGTTGTTTTCCCGGGGTCACAATGAACCCAGCTGATTTTTCGGGGCTCACCAGCACAAAACCCAACCACAAGCTATCCTTAGCTTGTCCCGAGGTATACTACCTCCACTAATTCAATCCCTTGATTAAATTAGCCAATAACAATAAAAAATAGAGTTTTGAATACACAACAGCTCCTCAAATGAGCAAATATGTAATTGAATAAACAAAGGTAAGAAAAGCCTGTTTGAAGCGATTTTGATTTGAGCTTTTCTTCTTTTATTCTTTTCTTCTTTGAAAGATTGAATCAGGCCTCAGCTCAAATTCTTCACAGCAATCGCAGTTGAGAAGTTGAAGAAATTTGGGTCTTTTGAACTTTGCAAATCCTCCGATTTTGAACTTTTGGATGCTTTTGATTTCTCTTTGGTCTCTCTTGGATTGATGGATTTGAGCTCTGAGTCTTTCCTTTTGATTTCTCTCAAGATTTTGGATTTTTCACAAAATATTTCTCTTTTTCCGTTCTATTCTCTTCTCTTTTCAAACGGCTGGTTCCCCCTTTTTATAGATCTCTTAATCCAAGGTTTTGATGGAAAACTAGCCGTTGTGAGATGCTTGGATGTTTCTATACTCAAAGAAAAATAGTCGTTAGAGATTAGGTAGAAAAATATTATCGTGAAGTCCATTCTAACTTTTGAAAAATCCATTCCTGACAGGTTGGAGTCGGCTCCACCTTTTTAGGTGTCGGCTCCAAATCGGGATGTCCAAAAATAGTAATAAGAAGTTGTTGAGGAGTCTGCTACGAAAACATTATGTGTCGGCTCGGCACTTTCATGAGTCAGCTCTAGGATCCAAGGGTGTCGGCTCCAACATTGTCCATAAAAACACATTCTCTGTATCTCAGGTTGGAGTCGGCTCCAGAACTGTAGGTGTCGGCTCCCGAATTCTCAGGTGTCGGCTCCCGATCTCCAGGTGTCGGCTCCGAAAACTGATGCAGAAAACACTTCTCTGTATCTCAGGTAGGAGTCGGCTCCGAAACTGTAGGTGTCAACTCTGGACCGTGCCAAAATTTTAGAAATGTTCTGATACGCCCTGGGGTCGGCTCCTAACTGTTTGGGTGTCGACTCTGAGTTTTGAACTTTCACAATTTCTTTTCAATTTTGATTCAAAGCTTATTTTCTTATACCTTTTGATTGATTAAACATTTGTAATCCCTGAAACACTTATTAAATTTGTTAGAAACATAGTGAATATACTCATGTCTTTTGTTAATCATCAAAATCAATAATTGGGTCAACAATCTTCCCCTTTTTATGATGACAAAATATAGAGTATATGCATGATTAAACAATGAAGGTTCCAAATCAAAAAATAGGTAAGCTCCCCTTGAATGAGGTAGCTCCCCCTACGATACTCAATTTAACATCTTCTCTCCCTTTATCATTAAAACTTAATAAGCATATCAAATGGTCATTTAAAGCTTGATACTCATTGAACTTATCTCATCGAAACTACTTGATACCAATTAATTAAGCTTATTTGTTCCAATGCATATACAATCCTCTCTCCCCCTTTTTTGTAATCAACAAAAGGTTTTAGAAAAGATTCAAGTTCAATTAATCTTTCTCAAAGAACAATCAAATTGCATTGCAAAATACAAGTAATTCATTCATTTCATTTCATCATCCAAAATACAACATTACATTTGATAAAAAGTAAACATTTTACATCAAAAAGAACTTCATTTCATCAAACTTCATTACATTAAAAGTAACTTCATTTCATCAAAAGAAACTTTAAAACATCAAAAGAAATTACATCAAAAGTATCAAAATGCAGTATTTAATGATTTCTAAGAAGCATTTGCAATTCTTCTACAATTTTTTCCATTCCTTCACTTTGAGTTCTGACAAATTCCTTCAGTCTTCTATCAACGAATCCATATGCAGTAACAATTTTGTCTTGAAGCTCTGCATTGCATTTGGAATAAGTCTCTGAGTCTCCTCCAATCTCTTTGAGTTCCTCAAAAATGTTCTTGAGATCATTTTTTAATGCTTATGAGGAGGATTCAAGAGTTGACTCAATTTTGTTTACTTTCTCATCCAAAGAGTAAAACAGTTCTCTTAAATTCATCAAACTATTGTCAATTTTTGTTTTCATCTCTTCCTTGTGTGTAGCAAATAGACTTTTAAGTTGTTCTAACTGAATATCAGATAAACCAATGGATGACTGAACTGAAGTGGAAGGAGCAGGTGGAGCTGGAGGTACACTCTGACTGGGTCCTAGTGAGCTGTATCTCATAGATGGTCCTGCCTCTAAAGGACCAGGCTCAGTGGTCTCAGCAACCCTTTCTTCAGTATGACCTTTCCTCTCCCACTGACCATCCTTCTTCACAAAGCCCATCCGATGAACAATTGCTAAACTATAGTAATCTGTGTGCCTTAAATTCTTTTTGGGTTCATTTTCAGAAATAACAACACCCTGGCTTTGGAATACTAAAGTTAGTATCATGCCATAGGGTAAAGTGGATCTTTTCTTATGCCCAGAGGTGGCCTAGGACCCGCAAGAGTGGCCTAGGTCCATGTGATCATTAAACCTCATGGCATCAACTAGCTCTCCCAGCCGTCGATCCTCTAACTGACAAGATACGGATCCTGCTGGCATCATAACAAACTCGATTCAGATCTCAACGGCTTTCAGACTCACGATGCTTCCAAGCAGTCAGGTGACCCTCTATAAATACAGCCGTCTTCCTGCTTCTAAGGTACACGCCATCTCTCAGGCGCACACTCGCTCACTGCCTTTGCTTCCGCCATTATCGCTCTGCTCAGAGCCCTGGGAGAGACTCTTCAGCGAGAGCCTTCTCCTCATTTTTGTTGATTATTAATCTCCACTGACTTGAGCGTCGGAGGGTCTTCCGCAGAGGGCCACCCCCAACGCCTCTCGCGTGAGCACTGTTTTGCAGGTCCGCCTAGGAGGAAGCCCATCTCGAAGCCCAAACACGCCTGTTGAGGGGTAAAATTGCTATGCATCAATAATCGTGTTCATGGCTAAGGCTAGCCTTGATTCCAATCCGCTGTGCAACACCCGCCAGAGATAGATCAACCTCGGTAGGTCGGAGCGCCCTAGCCCCTACCAAGCCAAGAGTTCCCAAGGCACGGGCTATCATCTACTCGAGCCAAGCTATCGTCTCTCGGCCCCCTCGGGCCGAGCTATCGTCTCTCGACCCCTTGGCCGAGCTATCGGCTGTCGTCTCTCGGCCCCCTCGAGCTGAGCTACCATCTATCGTCTCTCGGCCCCCTCGAGTCGAGCTATCGTCTCTCGGCCCCTTGAGTCGAGTTATCGTCCATCATCTCCTGGCCCTAACTAAGCCATTCTATCACCTGGCCCTTCTAGCCGATCTCTTCTATCACTCGGCCTAGCCGAGCGATACTTATACCTCTACGGAATTGGCACGGAAAAGCTTAAAATAGTAAGATTCCAAATGGGAATCATATCTAAAAGTGGCCTAGACCCTTGAAGCCTATGCCCGCACCGAATCTTGAGATGTCAACGAGCTCTCCCAGCCGTCAATCTTCTAACTAACCAGATATGAATCCTACCGATCTCATAACAAACTAGATTCAGATCTCAACGGCCTTCAGACCCATGATGCTCCCAAATAACTAGGTGATCCTCTATAAATTCCACTGCCTCAGATCCCCTCAGGTACGCCATCTCTGGTGCGCACACTCACTCACTGCCTTTGTTTTCCGCCATTATTGCTCTACTCAGAGCCCTGGGAGAGACTCTTCAGCGAGAGCCTTCTCCTCATTTTTGTTGACTGTCGATCTCCACTGACTTGAGCGTCGGAGGGTCTTCCACGGAGGGCCACCCCCAACACCTCTCACATGAGAACTGTTTTGCAGGTCCGCCCAGGAGGAAGCCCATCTCAAAGCTCAGGCATGCCCGAGTCGGAAGACAAGATTTCAGCAGCAACAAATTGGCGCTAGAGGAAGGGCCTTCAATTCCCTAAAAACTTATGATCCAGGAGATAAAGATCTCAGTCTACAAGAAAACTCCTCCCATGGCCAACCGGAAAAAGGCTACCTTCGAAGTCCGAGATCATGTCGCTTCTCAAAGGCCTAATCTAGTGAGCAGTGTCGCACCGCCGCAACCGCCAGTCGAGACTCCATCGCCGTCGGCAGCCCTGGTGACCCAGGACCAGTTCACCTTACTGGTCCAGCAGGTCCAGGCCCTGGCCCACCTGATTCAGGGGCACTCCAAAGCCCCCGTCTGTCTGCTCCTGCTCCTCACTCTTCTGAGAAGAATGCAGCCCCCGCTCATCCAGCGATCTCTTCTTCCAACCTGCATGGGGTTGCGGACCCCCTCACCATCCCAGAGAAGCTGAGCTACTCCCCAACGAGCCCGCGTAAAAGATCTCCCTAGATCCTGGCGGGCCCGATCTCTCTCCCCAGTGTATTCTCGCCATGATTCAATACCGTCTCAGTACTCTCCTCGTCCTGCACCTTCTGCTCTTCCTGACGAAGAGATCCACCACCAGCTCCAAGAAATGCATCAAGAGCTTGACGCCGCCAAGCAAGCCCATCCGCTTCAAAATAAAGCGGAGCAGGGCATTCCCTTCTCTAAAAAGATCATGGAGGAAGTGATTCCCTCCCACGTCAAGCTGTCTGCCATCGAGCCTTATCATGGCTCCTCCGACCCCGATGATCATCTCAGCAGCTTCCGATCAATAATGATGTTCCATGGGGCATCAGATGCGATCCTCTGTCGCGCCTTCCCTTCCACCCTCAGAGGATCTGCCCAAACTTTGTTCAATGCTTTGAAGCCAAGTTCCGTTGATTCATTTGACGAGCTGAGCTACCTTTTCATCAGCCAGTTCGTCAGTAGCCGCCGCCACCGACAGAGATCCGACTCCCTCTCTGAGGTTAAGCAGAGAGAGGGAGAGTCCCTGAAGAAGTATCCCGGCCATTTCAACACGGTTATCCTGGAGGTGGACCACCTTAATCATGAGGTGGCCATGTCCGCCCAAGAAGGTGAAGTATTGAAGGAGAGCGACTTTTACTTGGCCTTGGAGGTTAGCTACCTTCCAAATGTCTCCGACATGATGGCCCTGGCAAACAAGTATGCCAGAGTCGAAGAGTCGCAGAGAGCCACCCGAGCCGAGCTAACGAAGAAGAAGGATCCCAAGGGCTCCGATAAACACCGACCTGCCCGTCGGCCGAGCCCGCCTCACCGCCAGAGGATTCCCCAGCTACCGCCAAGGAACCGCACTTGGAGCCCACCTAGGAGGATCCACCGGTTCACTCCGCTCACTGCTCCAAGAGCGGAGATCCTCATGGAAATCGAGCGCCAACTCCCTCGACCTCCTCCTCTCAAAGGGAATGCGGCCCGGAGAGATCCCGCAAAATATTGCCGCTACCACCGCGACCATGGCCACGACACTAAAGAGTGTTGGCAACTAAAGAATGAATTGAAAGGCTCATCCAGTGGGGTAGACTGGAACGGTTCAGAGGAGCCCCCGAGCCAAGAAACGGGGGCGATCGCTGGCCTGAGCCCCAGCAACAACCTCCTCCTCCTCCAAATCCTCCGGTCGCTGGCCACATTAACCTGATTGAGGCGGTCGGTAGTCCTTCAGGCGGGAGGGATGATGAAGATGGTCCGGTGCCGAAGAAAGCACGACCTGATGAGATCTCTTTCTCCAATGACGACTTCCAGGGGATACAGTTCCCGCACGATGATGCACTAGTTGTATCTCTTAATTTGAATAACTATGATGTAAGCCGAATTCTAATTGATAGTGGAAGCTCCGTCAATGTTTTGTACCTTGATGTGTTTGTGAAGATGAAGCTTCTCATGGAGATTCTCCGAGCCGTGGACTCCACCCTAATGGGTTCACCGGTGATGTCATTATCTCGGAGGGGGTCGTCACCTTAACGGTCCGTGCGGGGATCTGGCCCCGCGTGGCCACTGTGTTTGCAGATTTCCTGGTGACCAAGCTACGATTGCCCTACAACGCAATCTTGGGAAGACCCGGCCTAATGTCTCTCAGAGCCACCATCTCCATCCTCCATATTGTTATGAAGTTCCCTACCGAGCGAGGGGTAGATGTAGTTCGAGGAAGCCAAGCAATAGCTCGGCAGTGTTTCATCACCAGCCTGCAATCCAGACTTTCCGAGGTCGATGGACTAGACGCTCGGGAGGATTTTGCTGAGCAGCGAGGAGAACCAGCCGAAGAGCTGGAGGAAGTACCACTGGACGAAGCTTGGCCTTACCGAACCATAAGGATTGGGTCGCTGCTAAAAGGGAAGCCCCGGCTGGAGCTGATCAACTTTATTCGAAGGAATGCTAATGTATTTTCCTGGTCAACCTCAGATATGCCTAGGATTAGTCTGGACATCCTTGTCCACCATCTTAATGTGGACGAGATATTTCGACCCGTGAAGCAGAAGAAGAGGAGCTTTGCCCCTGACCGACAGAGAGCGATTGAAGAGGAGGTGGATAAGCTCATCAAGGCGAACTTCATTCGAGAAGTAAATTATCCGAGCTGGCTGTCCAATATTGTCATGGTGAAGAAGTCAAACGGCAAATGGCGAATCTGCATCGACTTCACCGATCTTAATAAAGCATGCCCGAAGGACAGCTTCCCTCTCCTCCGGATCAACCAGCTCATGGATGCCACTTCCGGCCATCGGATGCTGACTTTCATGGATGCATATTCAGGCTATAACCAAATTCGGATGGCGCCCGAGGATGAAGAAAAGACCGCCTTCATAACTGACCGAGGTACCTATTGTTACCGAGTCATGCCTTTCGGTCTGAAGAATACAGGCGCCACCTACCAAAGGCTGGTAAACAAGGTCTTCAAGAGCAAATCGGTTGGAACATGGAGGTATACGTTGATGACATGCTGGTCAAAAGCAAGGAATCTTCCCAGCATATCGAAGACCTCTCGGAGAGCTTCGCGACACTCCGAAAATATCGGATGAAGCTCAATCCGACAAAGTGTGCTTTCGGCATCACCTCGAGAAAGTTTCTGGGCTTTATGGTTTCTCAGCGAGGCATCGAAGCCAACCCGCAGAAGATTCAAGGCCTCCAGCAAATGGTGCCCTCGGCATCTGTTAAAGAAGTCCAGCGCCTGACCGAAAGGATTGCGGCCCTCAACCGCTTCGTAGCTCGGTCGGCTGAGAGGAGCCTCCCTTTCTTCAAAGCTCTCCGATCTGCTAAGAACTTCCAATGGACTCCTGAATGCCAAAAATCATTTAAAGACCTCAAGAAGTATCTCGGCTCACCATCTCTCCTCGGTAGCCCAAATTCGGGAGAGATGCTATTTTTGTACCTGGTAGTTTCAGAAGGCGCAATTAGCTCAGTCTTGGTCAGAGAAGAGAAGAAAACCCAAAATCCAATCTACTATATCAGCAAACTGCTCCGAGACGCCGAGATGAGGTATACCCGAATTGAGAAGCTAGTTTTGGCCCTGATAATGTCGGTTCGGAGGTTGCGACCATATTTCCAGGCGCATTCTGTAACAGTCCTCACCGACCAGCCCATCAAGGCGGTGGTCCACCGCCCTGAGACATCAGGAAGAATGGCAAAGTGGGCCGTTAATTGAGCGAGCATGATATCCGATATCAGCCTCGTCCGGCCATCAAAGCGCAAGTTCTAGCTGACTTCCTCCTTGAATGCACTATCCCAGAAGATGGCTCCGCTCTGGACTCCTCCGAGCATCCAAAGTCGAGCGCCCTGTGGTTGCTTCATGTCGACGGATCCTCCAACGCCAATGGCTCCGGTGCTGGTTTAGTCCTCACCAGCCTAGAGGGGGCGACCTTCGAGTGTGGCGTTAGATTCTCCTTCCCAGCCTCTAACAACGAGGCCGAGTATGAAGCTCTGCTTGCCAGACTCCGAATCACCCGTGATCTGAAAGTGAAGAAGCTAAATGCCTTCACCGACTCTCAGCTGGTAGCTGGTCAAGTGCGGGGCGAGTTTGAATCCCGAGAGCCAAATATGACTCGGTATCTCCAAGAGGTGCGGAACCTACTCTCTCACTCCTCTGAATTTGAAGTTATCTAGATCCCCAGATCAGAAAATGCTTGTGCCAACCTATTATCCCAGCTAGCGATTGCGGAGTCGATGGACTTCGAGCGGAAGTTCCCCTTGGAAATCCTGGAAAGGCTTAGCATCACGGAGGCGGACTGAGTAATGCAGATTGAGGTCGAACCGTCTTGGTTTGACCCTATATTAAAGTATCTTAAAGAAGGGTCACTCACAGCCGACCGCAGGAAAGAAAGGAAGCTGAGACTGCAAGCTACCCACTATGTGCTAATCGACGACCAGCTCTATAAGCGGTCCTTTTCCATGCCGCTCCTCAGATGCCTCTACCCATCTAAGGCCGATTATGCTCTTCAGGAGGCGCATGAAGGAATTTGTGGCAATCATCTAGGAAGTCGATCTCTATGCCACAAGGTGCTTCACCAGGGATATTACTGGCCAACCATGCAAAAGGATGCCGATAATCTCGTCCGAGTCTGTGACCCATGCCAGAGGCACTCCAACATTCAGAGGCTCCCTTCCGCCAGTCTGGTCCCTATTTCCTCCGCTTGGCCCTTTGCTAAGTGGAGGATGGACATTCTCGGCCCTTTTCCCCTCGCCACTAGACAAAGGAAGTTCTTATTTGTCACCATTGATTACTTCATTAAGTGGGTCGAGGCTGAAGCAGTTGCCCAAATAACCGAAGCTCGGGCCAGGGATTTTGTGTGGAAATCCATCATTTGTCATTTTGGTCTCCCGCATACCATCATCACCAACAATGGCAAGCAATTTGATAATCCCAAATTCTGAGAGTTTTGCGAGGATCATGGCATTAGTCATCGCCTCACCTCAGTAGGGCATCCGCAAGCTAATGGAGAAGCCGAGGTAACAAACCGGACCCTACTTCAAGGGATTAAAGCCCGGCTTGCCAGAGCCCGAGGCAGATGGGCGGATGAGCTTCATCATGTTCTATGGGCCTATCGCACCACCCAGAGAATCTTCACTGGCGAAACCCCGTTCCGGATGGCCTTTGGCACGGAACCCGTCATCCATGTGGAGATAGGCCTTCCCTCTCCGCGAGTGGAAAGCTAATCAGAAGAGGCTAACGATGAGCAGCTCCGCACCAGTCTCGACTTGGTGGAAGTGATCAGGGAAAAAGCTCGAATTAGAATGGCCACGTACCAGCAAAGAGTGGCCCGCTATCATGCCTCCAGATTCAAGGGTAAATCCTTCTCTCTTGGTGACCTTGTCCTCCGAAAAACAACCGTCTCCAAACCGCTAGAGCAAGGAAAGCTCTTGCCGAACTAGGAAGGCCCCTACCAAGTAGCGAAAGTCATTGGACCTGGCACCTACAAGCTCCAGGATCTAAGCAGGAAATCCATTCCCTGGACGTGGAACTCGAACAATCTCTGCGTATACTATCAGTAGGGTACGCCTCTTTGACTTGCCCCGTTTATAACTTTGGCATAGAATTCCTATTATCTACGACATGGTTGCTTCTTTGAAAAAGCTATAATGAGAAACGGATACCTCTAGCTCACTCTCGGCATAACCGAGCTATTTCTCTGAGCTTTCAATTGCATCTCCGAACCTCGGCTGGTTCAGGCCTTACTTTATAAAGACTCGGTACGGCCAAGCGCCCCTAGTATTATTAAGAGCCGAACAATCTTCAAAGCTTAACTCGAATTCAGGCCGCTTACAAGCCCCGGCCAACCTAAGAAATCTCCAAAGTCTCATTCAGATTCGGGTAGCTTACCAACCCCGGTCGACCTACGCGATCTCCAAAGTCTCGTTCGGATTCGGGCAGCTTACAAGCCCTGGCCGACCTAAGCAATCTTCAAAGTTTAGCTTGGATTCGGGCAGCTTACAAGCCTTGGCCGACCTAAATGTTCTCCTAAACTTAGCTTAGATTCAGGCCACTTACAAGCCCCAGCCGACCTAAGTGATCTCCAAAGTTTCGATCGGATTCGGGCAGCTTACAAGCCCTGGCCGACCTAAACGTTCTCCTAAACTTAGCTCGGATTCGGGCCGCTTACAAGCCTTGGCCGACCTAAGCGATCTCCAAAGCCTCGTTCGGATTCGGGCTGCTTACAAGCCCCGGTCGACCTATGCGATCTCCAAAGTTTCGTTCGGATTTGGGCAGCTTACAAGCACTGGCCGAACTAAACGTTCTCCTAAACTTAGCTCAGATTTGGGATGCTTACAAGCCCCGACCGACCTAAGTGATCTCCAAAGTCTCATTCGGATTCAGGCAGCTTACAAGCCCTGGCCGACCTACGCAATCTCCAAAGTTTCGTTCGGATTCGGGCAGCTTACAAGCCCCGGCCGACCTGTCGATCTCCAAAACTATTGGCCCAGATGGCAACCCAAGAGGGGGGGGGGGGTGAATTGGGTTCTTAAAAAATATTTAGCCCCTTTAAAAAAAATGTGCTTTGGAATAAATGAGATTATATGCTGGATAGATATTAAGCACAAATAAAAAGATAGAGTAAGAGAGTCACAACACGACAAACACAAGGATTTTATAGTGGTTCGATGTATCCAACACCTATGTCCACTCTCAAGTACCACTTGGGTCCACACTATAATCTACTTGATTACAGCCGAGTTGTTTTACAAGCTCACAACTCAAAACTTATTGTTTCCCCCGGGATTACAACGAACCCAGCTAGTTTTCGGGCTCACCAGCACAAAACCCAAACACAAGCTATCCTTAGCTTGTCCCTGAGGTAAACTACCTCAACTAATTCAATCCCTTGATTGAACTAGTAAACAGTAAATGAGAATAGAGTTTAAGATACAAGAAAGCTCCTCAAATGAGCAAATACGCAATAAACTAAACAAGGATTAGAAAAGCCTATTTGAAGATCTTTGAATGTGTGCTTTTCTTCTTTTCTTCTTTTTCTCTTCTTCTTGGAAAGGTTGAATCAGTGCCTCAGCTCAGATTCTTCAAAAAATTGCAGTTGAGAAGATGAGAAAATTAGGGCTTTTGCTTCTAATTTCTTCACTTAGGAAATCCTCTGATTTTGAGCTTGAATGCCTTGGATTTCTCTTTGAGCTTTTCTGGAGTTGATGGATTTGAACTTTGACTCTTTCCTTTTTGATTTCTTGCTTAAGACTTCTCGGATTTTTTAATCTATTTTCTCTTAAATTTTCCGTCCCATTTTCAAACGGATGGTCCCCTTTTTATAGATTCCTTAGTCTACGTTTTAGGAGGGAAAAATAGCCGTTAGAAGTTAGGTGAAAAGAAATCTTACCGTTGGAGTACGTACTTACAGATAGAAAATCCGTTCCTGACAGGTTGGAGTCGGCTCCAACTTTTCAGGTGTTGGCTCCAAATCGGGTGCTCAAAAATAGTAAAGAAAAAGTGTTGGAGAGTCGGCTCCAAAAAAGGTAAGTGTTGGCTCGTCGCTTTCGCGAGTCAGCTCCGGAAAAATGTAAGTGCCGACTCCAGAATAGTCCATAAAACATGCTCTCTGTTCCTAGGTTAGAGTCGGCTCCGGAAACTCAGGTGTCGGTCCCGAAATATCAGGTGTCGGCTCCCAAATTCTAGGTGTCGGCTCCAGAAACTGAAACAGAATGCACTTCTCTATTTCTCATGTTGGAGTCAGCTCTAAAACCTTGGGTGTCGACTCTGGACCATGCTAAAATCCCAGAAACTTTCTGATATGCCTTGGGGTCGGCTCCTTACCATTTGGGTGTCAACTCTAGGCTCTGAACTTTAAGATTTCTTTTTCAATCTTGATTCAAAAATATTTCTTTATCCTTTTTGATTGATCAAACATTTTTAAGCCCTGTAACACTTGTTAAATCTATTAGTGGCAAAATGAATATCCTCATATCTTTTATTAATCATCAAAATCAATAATTGGGTCAACAATCTCTCCCTTTTGATGATTATAAAAACATTGAGTATATGCATGAGTAAATAATAAGATTTTCAAATTTCTCAAATGTTTGTTCCTTACAGGTAAGCTCCCC
This sequence comes from Calamus simplicifolius, assembly GCA_900491605.1. Classification (NCBI taxonomy): domain Eukaryota; kingdom Viridiplantae; phylum Streptophyta; class Magnoliopsida; order Arecales; family Arecaceae; genus Calamus; species Calamus simplicifolius. Next base: position 13,941 of record UESW01001317.1, read on the forward strand.
CTGAATGAGGTAGCTCCCTCTATGATATTCAATTTAACATCTATTCTTTCTTTTAACAGAAAATTTTAATGATTGATACCAATGAGGTAGTTATATCAGTTGCAATTACTTTCCTTATGTGCAATTAACTAGATACCAATAAATTAAACTTATGTGATTTAATGCATATACAAAAGCTAAATATTTCTCCCCCCTTTTTTGATTTACATTCAATGCATATACTATTTGCAAATACTTACATAACTCTTCCCCTTTTTTGTAATCAACAAAAGGTCAGGAAGTTTTAAGAGAAATAACAAAATTAATAGATACTTCAAAGATCAAAAAGACATTCATTAAGTATCAATCATCATTTTTGATAAGTTCATTCAAGGATCAAAATACATTCATTTTTGATAAGTTCATTACATCAAAAAGTCAAGCATTACATCATTTTACAAAATGAAACTTTACTACATCAATCATCAAACTACACTTCATTACATTAAAACTTCAAACTATACTGTTGACCCAATTATTGATTTTGATGAGTAATAAAAGACATGAGTATATTCATTTTGTTACTAATAAATTTAATAAGTGTTTCAGGGCTTAAAAAATCTTTGATCAATCAAAAGGCATAAAGAAACGTGTTTTGAATCAAATGCCAAAGTAAGTTTCAAAATTCAGAGCCTGGAGTCGACACCTAGAAGGTCTGGAGCCGACCCCATGGCCAATCAAATGTCTTTCTAATTTTTGGCACGGTCTGGAGTCGACACCCAGAGTTTCGGAGTCGACACTTACAGTGTCTGGAGCCGACTCCAATGCGAGAATAGAACGCGTGTTTTTAGACTTCTCTGGAGCTGACACTTTCAGTTTTTCGGAGCCGACTCCCGAATGCGACGAGCCGACACTCAACTTTTTTGGAGCCGACTCCTCAACGAACTTTTACTTTCTATTTTTGGATACCCGACTTGGAGCCGACACTGAAAAGTTGGAGCCGACTCCAACCTGTCAGGAACGGATTTTCAAAATGCCAGAAGCTCCAACGGTAATATTTTCTTTACCTAACTTCTAACGGCTATTTTCTGTATGGAAAATCCAGGTACATTTAACGGCTAGTTTTTAAATCTATAAAAAGGGGGAGTCCGTTTGAAAAAGAAAAGAAAAAAGAAAAATAGAGAAAAATTAAAAAATCCAAGAAGTCTTGAGCAAGAAATCAAGAGGAAAGAATCAAAGTTCAAATCCATCAACTCCAGAAAGCTCAAAGAGAAATCCAAGGCATTCAAAGTCAAAATCGGAGGATTTTCCAAAGAAGAAGAAAAAGGAGCCAAAAGCCCTGTGATTTTTCAACTTCTCATCTGCAACATTTGTGAAGAATCTGAGCTGAGGCCTGATTCAACATTTCAAAGGAGAAGAGGAAAAGAAGAAAAGAAGAAAAGCTCAAAAATCTGCTTCAAACAGGCTTTTCTAACCTTGTTTATTTACATTGAATATTTGCTCATTTGAGGAGCTGTTTGTTATTGTAAACTCTATTTTATTTGTTTTTGCTAATTCAATCAGGGGGATTGAATTAGTGGAGGTAGTATACCTCGGGTCAAGCTAGATTAGCTTGGGTTTGGGTTTTGTGCTGGTGAGCCCGAAAAACCAGCTGGGTTCGTTGTGATCCCGGGAAAACAACAAGTTTTGAGTTGTGAGCTTGTAAAACAACTCGACTGTAATCAAGTAGATTATAGTGTGGACCCAAGTGGAACTTGGGAGTGGACGTAGGTGTTGGATACACCGAACCACTATAAAATCTTTGTGTTTGCGTGCTTGATTGTCTCTCTCTATCTCTTTGTTTGTGGCTTTATTTTTCCTGCACTTAATCTTTTGATTCCAAAGCCAATCATTTTAAAAGGTTAAATTTTTTTTTAAGAACCCAATTCACCCCCCTCTTGGGTTGCCATCTGGGCCAACAATTGGTATCAGAGCAAGTGCTCATTTATTTTGTCTAACGATCAAGAGCTAAAGATCCAAATGGCAGCTCAAGCTAGTTCATCTTATTTAGAAGGTCAATCCACTAATCGACCTCCTTTATTTAATGGAACTAATTATGGTTATTGGAAAGCTAGGATGAAGATTTTTATTCAAGCACTTGACTATGATTATGGAGAATCATAGTTAATGGACCACACACCCACTTAGATTAGATGGCATGGTGATTCCTAAACCGAAAGGGAATGGGATGAACATGATAAGAAGTTGGCTCAGCTCAATGCTAAAGCCATGAATGTTTTGTATTGTTCATTAGATGCAAATGAATTTAATCGAATTTCTACATGTATTTCCGCAAAAGAAATTTGGGATAGATTAGAAGTTACCCATGAGGGTACTAATCAAGTAAAGAATCAAAAATTAATATTTTAGTGCATAAATATGAATTATTTAGCATGGAACAAACTGAAACTATACATGCATGTACACTAGATTCACTGATATTGTAAATGGTTGAAAAGTCTTGGTAAGACTTATACTAACTCTGAACTTGTGCGTAAAATTCTTAGGTCACTTCCAAGATCATGGGAAGCGAAGGTGACTGCAATCCAAGAAGCCAAGGACTTAAATGTTTTACCTTTGGAGGAGCTACTTGGATCCTTAATGACCCATGAGCTGACCATGAAACAACATCAAGAGGAAGAAGTCAAGAAGAAGAAACTATTGCTCTTAAGGCTGCAGAAAGTGAGGAAAGCTGCAGTGATGTGATGATGATGAAGACTGCACTCCTTGCTAGAAAATTTAAAAATTCATGCAAAGAAGGAGACCCTTCCACAAGAAAAAATCTGGAACAAAAATGGAAGGAGAAAAAGAGAAAGAGAAGGACAAAGAAAAAGAAAAAGAGCCCTTAATATGTTATGAGTGCAAGAAACCGGGGCATTTCAGATATGACTGTCCTCAATTGAAGAAAGTCTACAAGAAGAAGAAAAAGCTTATGTTGCAACATGGAGTGATAGTGAAGAATCCTCTTCCGAGGAGGAAAAAGGAAGTTGCAAACATTTGCTTTATGGCAAACAACGATGACGAGGTAAGTACCGAAACCCTCAATGATGAATTTACATTTGATGAATTATATGAGCTTTCAATGAATTAGTCAATGATTTTAAAATTCTGAAAAAGAAAAATAAGTTTTTGAAAAATGAAAACTTAAATCTTGTAAAGAGAAAAATGATTTAACACTTGAAGTTAAGGATTTAAAAGATGAAGTTGAAAAATTGAAATCAAAATGAAGCTTTGATTGAAGAAAAAGGATCAATTTCAATGAAAATGATAGATTAAAGAAGGAAGTTGATAAATATAAAATATAGTTGATAAATTTACATATAGTTCTGAAAAACTTAATTTATTATTGAGTAATCAAAGAGCTATTTGATAAGGCTGGATTAGGTTATAGGAACATAAAAAAAAAAGTATGTCAAAAACTTCTTTAGAAAAGAACAGAAAAATGAAGTTTTATGTCATTATTGCAACAAGAAAGGCCATAAATCCTATGAATGTAATGCAAGAAAAGTAACAAGAAATTAATGTAAAGGAAAGAAAATATGGGTTCCAAAAGGAACAATCTTTTTTGCTACTAACCATGAAGGACCCAAGAAGGCTTGGGTACCTAAATATAAGACTTGATCATTTTTGCAGGAGTGTCTTGCGGCCAAAAGATCAAAGCGAAAGTGGTATCTCGATAGTGGCTGCTCAAGACACATGACGGGTGACAAGGATCAATTCATCACCCTTGAAAGCAAAAGAGGAGGAGTTGTTACGTTTGGTGACAATGGCAAAGGCCAATCATGGGGTTTGGTAAAATTCAAATAACTCCCTCCATATTTATTGAAAATGTCTTATATGTTAATGGTTTAAAGCATAATCTAATTAGTATTAGCCAATTGTGTGATAAGGTTTCAAAGTATCATTTGAAGCTTCTATTTGCACTGTTTCTAATCCCATTGATAATAGCATTGTATTTATTGGAAATAGAAATGGCAATGTATACTTGATTGATTTAGACAATTTGTCTACTAGTAATCATTGCTTAGTTGCTAATAATGCTAATATGAATGAGATTGGATGGCTGTGGCATCGTAGATTAGGTCATGCAAGCACACACCTAATTTCAAAATTAATTAGAATGGATTTAGTAAAAGGCCTTCCACAACTAGATTTTGAAAATAACAAAATTTGTGATGCATGTCAATTTGGAAAACAAACTAGAAACTCTTTCAAAACTAAAAACATTGTTTCCACTTCTAGGCCACTTGAACTACTTCACATGGATCTCTTGGACCTACTAGAACCACTAGTCTAGGAGGAAAGAAATATGGTCTTGTGATTGTAGATGATTATTCTAGATACACTTGGGTATTGTTTTTAGCTCATAAAGATGAGACCTTTCAATATTTTGAAATTCTTCAAGAAGGTCACAAATGAGAAAAACAACACCATAGTGTCTCTTAGAAGTGATCATGGCACTGAATTTGAAAATCATTTATTTGAAAACTTTTGCATTGAAAATGCATCCATCATAATTTTTCAGCACCTAGAACACCACAACAAAATGGAGTGTAGAAAGAAAAAATAGAACTTTAGAAGACATGGCCCGTACCATGCTATGTGAAAGCAACCTACCAAAGTACTTTTGGGCGGAAGCTATAAACACGGCATGTTACATTCTTAATAGAGCTTTAATTAGGCCAATCCTTAAGAAAACTCCTTATGAACTATGGAACAATAGAAAACCAAACATAAGTTATTTTCATGCATTTGGTTGTAAATGTTTTATTCATAATAATGGTAAAGATAATTAGGAAAATTTGATGCAAAATCAGATGAAGGCATATTCTTAGGATATTCAACATCTAGTAAAGCCTATAGAGTGTTTAACAAGAGAAACTTAATTGTAGAAGAATCTATTCATGTAGTTTTTGATGAATCTTTAGCATCGAGTTCAGGAAAGATTGATGATGAAGAAGATACAAAATATTAGAAAGGGACATTGAAAAATTGAATATAGATGTATCTTCAGATCATGAACAAGGAGCTAAAGATGATGATTCTCCTAGTGTTGATGTTGTTGATGCAAATCATAATGATGTAGATCTTCCTAGAGATTGGAGATATGCCTATGGTCATCCAAAAGAATTAATTATAGGTGATCCATCTCAAGGAGTAAGAACTAGATCATCAATGAGAAACATCAATAATCATCTTGCATTTGTATCTCAAATTGAACCTAAAACTATTGAAGAGGCTGAAAAAGATAATAATTGGATGTTAGCTATGCAAGAGGAATTAAATCAATTTACTAGGAATAATGTCTGGACCCTTGTAGATAGACCTAAAGATCATTCTGTTATAGGATCAAAATGGGTATTTAGAAATAAATTAGATGAAAATGGCATAGTAATTAGAAACAAAGCTAGATTAGTCAAAAGGATATAATCAAGAAGAAGGAATTGATTTTGATGAAACTTTTGCACCTGTAGCTAGATTAGAAGCAATTAGATTACTACTCGCATTTGCATGTCATATGCATATCAATTTATTTCAAATGGATGTTAAAAGTGCATTTTTAAATGGATTTATAAATGAGGAAGTTTTTGTTGAACAACCACCTGGTTTTGAAGATCATGAATTTCCAAATCATGTTTTTAAATTACACAAAGCACTATATGGTTTAAAACAAGCACCTAGAGCTTGGTATGAAAGATTAAGTAAATTTCTGATTGAAAATGATTTTACAAGAGGAAATGTTGATAAAACACTATTTTTGAAAAGAAAAGATAAGGATTTATTAGTAGTACAAATATATGTTGATGATATTGTATTCGGTGCTACTAACAATCTTTTGTGTCAAGAATTTGCTAAGTTAATGCAGGGTGAATTCGAAATGAGCATGATGGGAGAACTCAATTTCTTCCTAGGACTTCAAATCAAGCAAAGCAAAGAGGGGATTTTCATCAATCAAGCAAAATACACAAAGGAACTTCTCAAGAAGTTTGGAATGGAGTCAATTAAACCCCTTGGAACACCTATGAGTCCTTCATGCAAATTAGACAAAGATGAAGATGGTAAGAAAGTAGATCAAAAATATTATAGAGGTATGATCGGATCTCTTCTTTACTTAACAGCTAGTAGACCAGATATCATGTTTGCTATTTGTCTATGTGCTAGATTTCAATCTGATCCTAAAGAATCTCACTTAATTGCTGTGAAAAGAATCTTAAGATATCTAAGTGGAACTAAAAATGTAGGATTATGGTATTCTAGAGACTCAACACTAAACTTAATTGCATATTCTGACTTTGACTATGCTGGATGTAAACTAGATAGAAAAAGTACAAGTGGTGCATGTCAATTCTTAGGAAGTAACTTAATCTCTTGGTTTAGCAAAAAGCAAAATTCGGTTGCATTATCAACTGCTGAAGCAGAATATGTTGCAGCTGGAAGTTGTTGTGCTCAAATCCTTTGGATTAAGCGACAACTTGAAGATTATGGCATAACACTTGATAAAACTCCTATTAGATGTGATAATACAAGTGCAATAAATTTAACTAAAAATCCAATTCAACATTCAAGAACAAAACACATTGAAATTAGATATCACTTTATAAGAGAACATGTGGCTAATAATGAAATTTGTCTTGATTATGTTAATACTGAAGAACAATTAGCTGATATATTTACAAAACCTTTGAGTGAAGAAAGATTTTGTTATCTAAGAGGTGAATTAGGGATTTGTGACCCTTTGGAATGATTTTGAAACTTAAGGAATGACTATCTAGATTTCTATTAATTTCTTAAAATTCTTCATAATTTTAAGGACAATTTATCTAGTCATTTATGCAATTTGATTCTTCATATTCCAAAGATTTTTCTAAAAATTTATTGACCCTATTTTGACAAGTTTCGGATGTTTGAAACTCATCCTTTTTTTTCTGAAATTGTCAGTGGAGTCGACACCTTAGTTTGAGGAGTCGACACCTCTTCTGTGTCGCTCTCGGTCCTTGACCTTGGAGCCGACACCCGTATAAGTGGAGCCGACTCAGTTCGAGTGCTAACTATGTTAGCGACTTGGAGTCGACACCCGACTTTGCGGGAGTCGACACCTGGGGTCCCAAGTTGACTTTATTAGGGCAGAGTCGACACCTCCGTCATTTCAATCATTCTCAATCCATTTCCAAACTTTCTTCAAACTCTCTCAAAACCTTCCCAAGCCAAATTCTCCTCAAATCGAACATTCCCAAGGATTTCCATGGCACCTAAGCGGAGAGGATCGGTTCTTGGAGCTCCCATAACCACCGGAAAGCGTACGGTGAGGCATCCCGTTCGCGAGCCATCTCCGAGATGATGATTCCTCAACCCATTCGGATAATCCTGGTCCCTCATCTCCTCAGGTAGACACTTTAGCCGGAGAGTTATTACTATGGGTAGAAAGGTTGATTTTGATTTCTTTGAGTCGGAGGGTTTTTCAATTGGAAGACAAATCAAAGAGCTTGGATGGGACAAGGTCTATTCATTGGATGTTCCCACCTATCTGGCCCTAGTCAAGGAATTCTATTTCAATTTATCGAGGGGTGACGGTGGGATTGTAAGCTCTGTTAGAGGAAAAGAGTCCACCTTACATTTCAAAAGTTAGAAATCTTCTGAGCATTCCTGTCTCTGGATTAGTAGCTGATATTCATAGTGAGAGGTCTGATGTACTATCAAGGATGTTAGGTAGAGAAGTTTCTGAATTTGAAGAAATTAGGGCTAATCAGTTGCCCTTGGAACTTAGATTGTTTCGCAACATCTGTAGTAGAATTTTATTCCCTAAGACTAGCCGCTTTGAGTATGTCTCGGAGCGAGACATTGTGGTGATGGATAGTGTTTGACTGGTCAGCCTATTAACCTTGCTGTGATGATGATTTTCTACATGGCTGAGGCTGGGGGCAAAAGGAGATCTTCACTTTCCTATGGTATGATCTTGACTATGGTTTTCAGAAGCCAAGGAATTGTGATTTCTGACAGTGAGCCTTCAAAGAACCTTAGGCATACTGACTACTATAGTTTGGCTACTGTGCACCAGATGGGCTTTGTTAAAGTAAATGGACAATGGGAGAGGAAAGGCAATCTGGATGAGAGAGCCACTGAGATTAGATCTTCTGCACCATCTGAGGTTGGTCCATCAGTGAGGCATCCTTCACCAAAGCCTAGCAGATCTTCACCACCTCTGCTCCTGCTCCTGCTCCAGTTCCTGTACCGCCATCTGTGTCATCTGTCGGATTTTCTAACATTCAGTTAGAGCAACTCAAAATCTTATTTGTTGCTCAAAAAGAAGAAATGAAGACAGAGTTTGATAGTCAGTTTATGAATTTGAAAGAAACCCTTTACTCTTTGGATGATCGCATTGGTAAGATTGAGTCCACTCTTGGTTCCTCTGCTGAATCCTTAAGGAATGATCTCAAGAACATATTTGAAGAACTTAAGGATACTGGTGGAGACTCAGAGACATATTCCAAATGCAATGCTGAGCTTCAAGACAAGATTATGACTGCATGTGCATTTGTTGACAGAAGATTAAAAGAATTTGTTAGGACTCAAAGTGAAGGGATGGGAAAGATTGTAGAAGAATTTCAAAAACTTCTTAGAACTCATTTTTGATTATCTTGTAATGAAGTGTCTTTGATAATTAGTCTAGTTTGATTTATCTTGAAGTTTCAATGTAATGGAGTATAGTTTAATGTTTGATACAATGAAGTTTCATTTTGTAACATTTGACTTTTATTGTAATGAACTTATCTTATACTTAATGAATATCTTTTGGACCTTGAAAAATCTATCAATTTTGTCATTTTACTTAACCCCTCTTGATCTTTTTGTTGATTACAAAAAAGGGAGAGAGTTATGTAAAATCGTATATGCATTGACTGTAAAACAAAAACAAGGGGGAGAAAAAAAAAGGGGAGAAATATTTAGCTTTTGTATATGCATTGGTTTAAATAAGCTTAGTTAAAATTGATATATCTACCTTTATGGTATCAAACACTAAAATTTTCTGTTAGAAAGAAGAACAATTATTAAATTGAACTTCATAGGGGGAGCTACCTTATTCAGGGGGAGCTTACCTGTGAGGATCACATATTTGAAAATTTTGATTTGAGAATTCTATTCATATACTCAATGTTTTTATAATCATCAAAAAGGGGGAGATTGTTGACCCAATTATTGATTTTGATGATTAATAAAAGACATGAGTATATTCATTTTGTTACTAATAAATTTAACAAGTGTTTCAAGGCTTAAAAATTTTGATCAATCAAAAGGCATAAAGAAACATGTTTTGAATCAAATGCCTAAAGTACGTTTCAAAATTCAGAGCCTGGAGTCGACACCCAGAAGGTTTGGAGCGACCCCATGGCCAATCAAATGTCTTTCTAATTTTTGGTACGGTCTAGAGTCGACACCCAGAGTTTCGGAGTCGACACTTACAGTGTCTGGAGCCGACTCCAATGCGAGAACAGAACGCGTGTTTTTGGACTTCTCTAGAGCCGACACTTTCAGTTTTTCAGAGCCGACTCCCGAATGCGGCGAGCCGACACTCAACCTTTTCGGAGCTGACTCCTCAACGAACTTTGTACTTTCTATTTTTGGTTACCCGACTTGGAGCCGACACATGAAAAGTTGGAGCCAACTCCAACCTGTCAAGAACAGATTTTCAAAATGCCAGATCAGCTTAAACGGTAATATTTTCTTTACCTAACTTCTAACGGCTATATTTTCTGTATGGACAATCTATCCAGGTACATTCCAACGGCTATATTTCACCTATGGATCTATAAAAAGGGGGATTCGTCCGTTTGAAAAAGAACAACAAAAAAGGAGACGGAAAATACAGAAGAATCAAATTGAAAAATCCAAGAAGTCTTGAGCAAGAAATCTAGAGGAAAGAATCAAAGTTCAAATCCATCAACTCCAGAAAGCTCAAAGAGAAATCCAAGGCGTTCAAAGTCAAAAATCGAAGGATTTCCCAAAAAGAAGAAAAAGGAGCCAAAAGCTCTGTTATGTGATTTTCCAACTTCTCATCTGCAACATTTGTAAAGAATCCGAGCTGAGGCCTGATTCAACATTTCAAAGGAGAAGAGCAAAAGAAGAAAAGAAGAAAAGCTCAAACCCAATCTGCTTCAAACATGCTTTTCTAACCTTGTTTATTTACATTGAATATTTGCTCATTTAAGGGGCTGTTTGTTATTGTAAACTCTATTGTTATTTGTTTTTGCTAATTCAATCAGGGGGATTGAATTAGTGGAGGTAGTATACCTCGGGACAAGCTAGATTAGCTTGGGTTTGGGTTTTGTGCTGGTGAGCCCGGAAAACCAACTGGGTTTGTTGTGATCCCCGAAAACAACAAGTTTTGAGTTATGAGCTTGTAAAACAACTCGACTGTAATCTAGTAGATTATAGTGTGGACCCAAGTGGAACTTGGGAGTGGACGTAGGTGTTGGATACACCAAACCACTATAAAATCCTTGTGTTTGCCGTGCTTCGATTGTCTCACTCTATTTCTTTGTTTGTGGCTGTTATTTATCCTGCACTTAATCTTGTTGATTCCAAAGCCAATCATTTTAAAAGGTTAATTTTTTTTTTAAGAACCCAATTTACACCCCCCCCCCCCCCCCCCCCCCCCCCTCTTGGGTTGCCATCTGGGCCAACATATACTAATCATCAAAGATACTTCAAAATTAGTTCTAATGCATCTTTGCAGTTCTTCTACTATTCTTGCCATTCCTTCACTTTGAGTCTTGACAAAGGCCTTTAGTCTTTCATCAACTAATGTACATGCAGAAGCAATCTTATCCTGAAGTTCAGCATTACATTTGGAATAAGTCTCTGAATCTCCACAGATATCTTTAAGTTCTTCAAAAATGTTATTGAGATCATTCTTTAAGGATTCTGTGGAGGCTCCAAGAGTAGATTCAATTTTTCTAACTCTTTCATCCAAAGAATAAAGAGTCTCTCTCAAGTTCATAAATTGATTATCTAACTCAGATATTATCTCTTCCTTGTGAATAGCAAAAATACCTCTTAGTTGTTCTAACTGAGTATCCGAAAAACCAACAGAAGATAGATCAAAGTAGAAGGAGCTGGAGGAGCTGGAGGTACATCCTGACTTGGCTCTAGTGAGCTCTGTCTCACAGAAGGTCCTGCCTCAGAAGGGCCAGGCACATACGTCTCAGCAACCCTGTCGCCAGAATGCCCTTTCTCTCCCATCTTCCATTTACTTTCACAAAACTCATCCGGTGCACAGTGGCCAAGCTATAGTAGTCAGTGTGCCTTAGGTTCTTCGAATGCTCATTATCAAAAATAGCTACTCCTTGACTCCTAAAAACCAAGGTTAGGATCATTCCATAAGGCAGTGAAGATCTCTTCTTGCCCCCAGCCTCAGCCATGTACCATATCATCATCCCAGCAAGATTTATAAGCTGACCAGTCAAGATACTGTCCATAACAATAATGTCTCATTATGAGACATACTCAAAATGGCCAGTTTTGGGAAATAAAATCCTACTGCAGATGTTATATAACAGCCTTAGCTCAAGTGGCAATTGGTTTGCCCTAACCTCTTCAAATTCAGAAATTTCTCTTCCTAACATTCTTGATAATGCAGCTGATCTCTCACTATGAATATTTTCAGCAAATCCAGTAACAGGAATATTTAATAGATTTCCTAAAATATGGAAGGTAAGATGAATCCTCTTTCCTCTTACAAAACTAACGATCCCACCATCTCCTCTAGCTAAATTCAGATAAAATTCTTTAACAAGTGCTGGATAAGTGGGTACATCCAAAGAATAGACTCTATCCCAACCAAGTTCCTTGATTTGTCTTCCAATGTCAAAACCCTCGGAATCGAAGAAATCAAAATCTACTTTTCTACCCATTGTAATAACTCGCCCAGCTAAAGTATTTACCTATGGAGATGAGGGGCTAGGATTATCTGATAGTGTTGATGAGGAATTATCACTCGGAGTGGGTTCACGGACTGGATGCCTTACCGTACGTTTCCTCGTAACAACGGGAGCATCAAGAAACGATCCCCTACGCTTAGGCACCATTGAAATCTTTGGGAATGATAGATTTGGGGAGTATTTGGCTTTGGGAGGTTTTGAGAGAGTTTGGAGAAAGTTTGAAAAAGGTTTGGGGAAGATAGAAATCGCAGAAGTGTCGACTCTACCCTAATAAAGTTAATTTGGGACCACCATGTGTCGACTCCTGCAAAGTCGGGTGTCGACTCCAAGTCACTAACACAGTTAGCGCCCGAACTGGAGTCGGCTCCACTTACGAGAGTGTCGGCTCCAAGGTCAAAGACTGAGAGCGACACAGAAGAGGTGTCGACTCCTTAAATTGAGGTGTCGACTCCACTGATAGTTTTAGAGAAAAACAAATGAGTTTCAAATAGCCGAAACTTGTCAAAATAAGGTCAATAAATTTTTAAAAAAAATCATTGGAATATGAAGAATTAAATTGCTTAAATGACTAGATAAATTGTCCTTAAAATTATGAAAGAAATCTCAAGAAATTAATATAAATCTAGATAGTCATTCCTTAAGGGTTTCAAAATCATTCCAAAGGGTTACAAATCCCTAATTCTCCTCTAAGGTAACAAAATCTTTCTTTACTCAAAGGTTTTGTAAATATATCAGCTAATTGTTCTTCAGTACTAACATAATCAAGACAGATTTCATTACTAGCTACATGTTCTCTTATAAAGTGATATCTAATTTCAATGTGCTTAGTTCTTGAATGTTGGATTGGATTCTTAGTTAAATTGATTGCACTTGTATTATCACATCTAATAGGTGTTTTATCAAGTGTTATGCCATAGTCTTCAAGTTGTCTCTTAATCCAAAGGATTTGAGCACAGCAACTTCCAGCTGGAACATATTCTGCTTCAGCAGTAGATAATGCAACCAAATTTTGCTTGTTGCTAAACCAAGAGATTAAGTTACTTTTCAAGAATTGACATGCACCACTTGTACTTTTTCTATCTAATTTACATCCAGCATAATCAGAGTCAGAATATGCAATTAAGTTTAGTATTGAGTCTCTAGAATACCATAATCCTACATTTTTAGTTCCACTTAGATATCTTAAAATTCTTTTCACAGCAATTAAGTGAGATTCTTTAGGTTCTGATTGAAATCTAGCACAAACAAACAGCAAACATAATATCTGGTTTACTAGCTATTAAGTAAAGTAGAGATCCGATCATACCTCTATAATATTTTTGATCAACTGGCTTACCGTCTTTATCTTTGTCTAATTTACATGAGGGACTCATTGGTGTTCCGAGGGGTTTGATTGATTCCATCCCAAACTTTTTGAGGATTTCTTTTGTGTACTTTGTTTGGTTGATGAAGATTCCCTCTCTTTCTTATTTGATTTGGAGTCCTAGGAAGAAATTGAGTTCTCCCATCATGCTCATCTCGAATTCACTCTGCATTAACTTGGCAAATTCTTGATACAAGAGATTGTTAGTAGCACCGAATACAATATCATCTACATATATTTGTATTACCAATAAATATTTGTCTTTTCTTTTTAAAAATAGTGTTTTATCAACATTTCCTCTAGAAAAGTCATTTTCAATTAGAAATTTGCTTAACCTATCATACCAAGCTCTAGGTGCTTGTTTTAAACCATAAAGTGCTTTGTGCAATTTAAAAACATGATTTGGAAATTTATGATCTTCAAAACCAGGTGGTTGTTCAACAAAAACTTCCTCATTTATAAATCCATTTAAAAATGCACTTTTAACATCCATTTGAAATAAATTGATATGCATATGACATGCAAATGCTAGTAATAATCTAATTGCCTCTAATCTAGCTACAGGTGCAAAAGTTTCATCAAAATCAATTCCTTCTTCTTGATTATATCATTTTGCAACTAATCTAGCTTTGTTTCTAATTACTATACCATTTTCATCTAATTTATTTCTAAATACCCATTTTGATCCTATAACAGAATGATCTTTAGGTCTATCTACAAGGGTCCAGACATTATTCCTAGTAAATTGATTTAATTCCTCTTGCATAGCTAACAACCAATTATTATCTTTTTCAGCTTCTTCAATCGTTTTAGGTTCAATTTGAGATACAAATGCAAGATGATTATTGATGTTTCTCTTTAATGATCTAGTCTTTACTCCTTGAGATGGATCACCTATAATTAATTACTTTGGATGACCATAGGCATATCTCCAATCTCTAGGAAGATCTACATCATTATGATTAGCATCAACAACATCAACACTAGGAGAATCATCACCTTTAGCTTCTTGTTCATGATCTGAAGATACATCAATATTCAATTTTTCAATATCTCTCTCAAGTAAATTTATATCTTCTTCATCATCAATTTTTCCTGAACTCGATGCTAAGGATTCATCAAAAACTACATGAATAGATTCTTCTACAATTAAGTTTCTCTTGTTAAACACATTATAGGCTTTACTAGATGTTGAATATCCTAAGAATATGCCTTCATCTGATTTTGCATCAAATTTTCTAAGATTATCTTTACCATTATTATGAATGAAACATTTACAACCAAATGCATGAAAGTAACTAATGTTTGGTTTTCTATTGTTCCATAGTTCATAAAGAGTTTTCTTAAGGATTGGCCTAATTAAAGCTCTATTAAGAATGTAACATGCTGTGTTTATAGCTTCCGCCCAGAAGTACTTTGGGAGTTGGCTTTCACATAGCATGGTACGGGCCATGTCTTCTAAGGTTCTATTCTTTCTTTCTACAACTCCATTTTATTGTGGTGTCCTAGGTGCAGAGAAATTATGATGAATGCCATTTTCAATGCAAAAGTTTTCAAATAAATGATTTTTGAATTATGTACCATGATCACTTCTAAGAGACACTATGGTGTTGTTCTTCTCATTTGTGACCTTCTTAAAAATTTTAGAAATATTGGAAAGGTCTCATCTTTATGAGCTAAAAATAATATCCAAGTGTATCTAGAATAATCATCTACAATCACAAGACCATATTTCTTTCCTCCTAGACTAGTGGTTCTAGTAGGTCCAAAGAGATCCATGTGAAGTAGTTCAAGTGGCCTAGAAGTGGAAACAATGTTTTAGTTTTGAAAGAGTTTCTAGTTGTTTTCTAAATTGACATGCATCACAAACTTTGTTATTTTCAAAATCTAATTATGGAAGGCCTTTACTAAATCCATTCTAATTAATTTTGAAATTAGGTGTGTGCTTGCATGACCTAATCTACAATGCCACAGCCATCCAATCTCATTCATTTTAGCATTATTAGCAACTAAGCAATGATTACTAGTAGACAAATTGTCTAAATCAATCAAGTACACATTGTTATTTCTATTTCCAATAAATACAATGCTATTATCAATGGGATTAGAAACAGTGCAAATAGAAGCTTCAAATGATACTTTGAAACCTTTATCACACAATTGGCTAATACTAATTAGATTATGCTTTAAACCATTAACATATAAGACATTTTTAATAAATGTGGAGGGAGTTATTTGAATTTTACCAAACCCCATGATCTAGCCTTTGCCATTGTCACCAAACATAACAACTCCTCCTTTTCTTTCAAGGGTGATGAATTGATCCTTGTCACCCGTCATGTGTCTTGAGTAGCCACTATCGAGATACCACTTTTACTTTGATCTTTTGGCCGCAAGACATGCCTGCAAATGATCAAGTCTTACATTTAGGTACCCAAGCCTTCTTGGGTCCTTCATGGTTAGTAGCAAAAAGGTTGTTCCTTTTGGAATCCATATTTTCTTTCCTTTAACATTTAAATTTTTGTTACTTTTTCTTGCATTACATTCATAAGATTTATGGCCTTTCTTGTTGCAATTGTAACATGTAACATCATTTATTTTCTTAACAAAGAAATTGTTTACAAATTTTTGTTTCATGTTTGGTCTATATCCTAATCCAGCTCTATCAAAAATAGCCCGTTGATTACTTAAAAGTAAATTCAGTTTTTCAGAGCTATATGTAAATTTATCAACTATGTTCCTGTATTTTTCAACTTCTTTCTTTAAGTTAAGGTTTTCATTCATGATTGATTCTTTTTCTTTTAGAAATATCTCCTTTGCATCTTTTAAATCATTAACTTCAAGTGTTAATTT